>JARQOC010000604.1:0-69166 GCA_033576535.1 Allobates femoralis | reverse complement strand
GGGGGGAAAAATTAAGGTGAGAAAGTCCTCTTTTTGGGAACTATCGGTACTAAGAGATAAACCCTATTGCGCCCTTGTCTACCCTTTAATAGGTTTCCTTTTTGCATTGGCCTTCCTTTTTCCACCTTAAATCACAATGCAAAAAAACAGATCTTGATCTCTTCTTGTCTTTCCTCAATCAGCAATTTCTAAGACATGCAGTACCGTACATTCCCCATGCTCTGAAATTCATTACCTCAACTAATCAAACTCTCCCCAAGGGTTTACTAGCATTCTGCAAAACCCTATCCTTACCTGTTAAGCAGCGGACCAGACAGGAGAGGGCCCCGTGGAAGAACAATAAATGGCCCTTTTCAGCCCATTATTCTTCAAAATGCACAAGTCCACCTACATTGGAGGTAAAATTGGCTATCCCCCTTATCTCCTTGGCCAGTGTACTAATTTCAAAATGATGCCCCCAATGGATTTCCACCCCTGTCTTGCTTCTATCCATTTTTTCCTTTTCTGCAAAATTCAAGCCACAGTAGCAGAATCCTATCTTTTTCGGGCACATGTGTGGTTCATATAATTATTGTTTATTGTACCAATATTTGACTTATGTAAAATTATGTCTCTTCTAACCATTACAATCGGGTTTTCTGCCCTACTTCTACAGAAATTGCCTCCCCAAAGTAAACCAATGACTTCCGACAGCAAAACGTAATGTGACCACTCTTGCTTATCCTTCTTGACCTCTGCAGCCTTTGACACTGTTGACTACCATTCCTATTTCCTTTCTGCACTCCATTGGGATCAAACATGGCTCTCTCCTGGTTCTCTTCCTATCTTTCTGACCATTCTTTTAGTGTATCATTTGTTGGGTCCACTTCCTCCCTCTTCCTCTCACTATTGGGGTCCCTCAGGTTCAGTCCTTGGCTTCTTTCTTTTCTCTTACACGGCCCGATTTTTGGACAGACCATCAGCAGGTTTTGGGTTTCAGTACCATCTTTATGCTGATGACACACAACTATACACCATCCCCTGACCTTACTCGCGCTCTAATAAATAACACCAAAGACGGCAACTGCAGTTTTCCAATATCATTCCACCCCTATCTGAAAACTCAACCTTTCGCAAAAACTGAACTTTTTTTTCTTGCTCCCGCCCTCCATAACCTCCCTAAACCTGAATTCTCTCTCCATGTCAGCAGGCTTGCTGTCTTGGTGTTATATTTGGGCTCTGATCTTTCCTTCAAACCCCTATAACAATGGTCTCAGCCCCCTCCCGGCCGCTTGCACCTGAAGAAATCTCTATTATTTTGGGCCCCTTTCTCACCTTTGGAAACCACAAAATCCTTACTGTGGCCTGATTTACTCCCCTTAATATTGTAATTCTCTTTTAATTCCTCCCCCGCACTCTCCCTCTCCAGTCCACCTTAATGCAGCAGCCAGGATCACCTTTTTTAGCTAACCGTTATTTAGACGCTTCGCTCTATGCCCGTCATTGGGACTGGGACTATACACTATAGATCAAAATTTAAACTGCTTCTTCCACCCACAAAGCTCTTCACAGTGCAGCTCACCTTACCTCTCTTACCCTCATCTTTTGTCCCATCACCCCACCCATTCTCTTGCTCTGAAAGTGACTTTAGACTCCTTCTTGCATTAATCTGAACCTCCCACTCCTGCTCCAAGACTTCTCCCAAGCTGCACAATTCTCGGGAATGCTCTACCCCAAGAAATTTAGTGTCCAAAAACTTACATTAGTTTCAGGCAATCCCTAAAAAACAAATCTCTTAGGGCAGCTATCATGATCCCTATTAAGTCACTTAGACATAGCCTATCGGCTCCACCAGTCTCAAATGCATCACAAATAATGGTTGGTCGCCACTTATGCTGCTCCTATCTGTTTTACCATCCTCACGTTGACTATACCATCATTGTAAATAAGTCCCTATATTTGTGTTCAACCCCCCTCATTGTTAGTTGAAGCTCTTATGAGCAGGCTGTCATTATTTTGCTTTAACATTGTATTTGCTTTTTATTGCATGTTGTATTGTATTTGTTGTTTTGTATTGTATTGTATTCTCTGATAAGTTTCTTATGATTGTTTGACTATAAACCCTCTGAATTGTGAAGCGCTCGGACTATGTTGGCACTATATAAAAATTTTTATTATTATGATTTTAAAGTAATTCTGTCAGTTTATTTTTTTAATCTGAGAGTTTCATTTTGTAGTTACATAGACTCGTTTCCCAAAAATGTGTCATTTATTGATTGTTGTTTGTTTCAATAAAATCGTTCTTTCAGCAGAAGATTATTACTACAGGACTAGGTATCTCATGTTTTCTGGTCCAACCCCACTCCACCACTGGTTAGCAGTTTTCCCTGTGCCACAACAAAAAAATGGCTAATCGGGGTGTGGTTGTGTTTACCCCATCTTAGCATTATAAACACCTGCTACATCTGAAAGCACAAAAAAACTTCTATTCACAACTGCTGCACCAAAAAAACTAGTTGATACATTGCTAAAATCAGCGTCTCAGTCCTACATCATGCTGTTTTACTTTACATTGCAAAAACCCACTTATAGGTTACCTTTAAACCTCTTTCATATGTAGATGCCCTGGAATTATTGGCGTAATGTGTGGAACACTAGTGCTCGGTACAAAGCAAAACTGAATTACAATGAGCAAATTAGCTGTGTGTAATTCCCATTGCAGTAAACATAGCTCATAATAATAAAACATATAAAGTACTATATGTAGGATAAACGTATTGATGCAGTGTGAATGGCAATAAGAAATAAGGACACTTCGGTTTCATTAAAACTTTTATATATTGAACTGCCAAATTTTTTGGTCTATATGTTTAAGAGATACTTTTATCGATTCTTGCACTGTGCTGTCATAGGACGGGCCAAAATCTTTCTTGTCACACAAGTCATAATTCCACCTCATCATATTTAAACTTACTGGCCCATGACACACAGTACTCACATCAACAAAATTGCCATAAACATTGAATTCTTGATGAATTTCCTTTGGAGTGACACCTTCTGCTGTCAAGAATTCAATGACAAAACCCACATTTCTTAAATCACGTTGACCTACCATATATGTAGGGTTCCATTCTTTCACTGTAAACAACACAAATGTCTTGATAAGGCTTCCCCCAAACCGGAGCTGTAGAGCAGAATCTACTGAACAGTCCAGACTGGCGCATACCAGGGGCTGCCACATACTGAGGTTTTGCGAAGCTGGAGGCATTAGATTTTATTCACCCTTGAAATTTAAACCTAGTAAACTTGAGAATTGGTTGGTTATTATATTCCTATGTTTTGGGAGGGTGAGTACACAAGGGGCTTTGTTTGTACATAAGTTATTTGGCTGCTTGTGCCCACTGATGTAAAAAATATACAAGTGGCTGATTTGTCGGTAAATCATTCCATGTCATTAATAAAAAAATGCTGGAATGCTGCATGAATACAGTAACCAAACAGAAGAAACAAAATAGAATATTTTATGTTTGACTATCTGTTTCTTATGTATTTAAGGAGTGGTATTAACTTGACATGGAAGCGGTATTCAGTGTAACACAATACTTCTTATAACAATGCTCCCAATGATTTCAAAAAACAATACAGTACATTCCATACTGGTAAAAGTATGTACTACAAGGTTCTGAAATGTATGTCCAGAAAAACTACATTTAGGAGGTGATGCAGGGGTTTTTTTTGTTTCTGCATTTTTGTGTCATTTAAATTTCAATAATAACAAAGGGAAGCTTTTAAAATATTGTATTAAACCCAACCAGTCATAAATTAAAACTAGTAGAGGTGAAAGTGAAAAACATTGATTTTCTTGCATCTTATTCACCAATTTTTTATATTTTTTTAATTCCTGCTTTTCTGATGCAGTCCATGCCATTCCCACGACTTCTGATTCGGTATTACAACTTATGAGCCTTGTTCTTAGAATTATGTGTGGCACTCCTGGTCAAAGTGCCACAGTGTCAAACACTTTCCCCCGGGTGGGGTGTCACAAGAGAGCACAAAGGGTATTCTCATCAGGCAACATACACACAAAACTTACACCTCTAGCCAGAAGGGGAGACCAAGCCGGGATCAGGTGAGCTCCCCTATATATTCTGGTCTGGGAGGAGCATGTTAGTGCAGTTCCTGAGGACTGTGAAAAGGACCTGGTATAAAAGAACCATGTTAACTATCCCAGAGTCGTAGTGAGTTCAGGCCTAAGGCTAGGGTCTTAGGGAAAGGGGAAGCAAAGAACACACTGGGAGGTGAGGGAACTCCCTGCTGACCCCCGAGGAAAGTGCATAGAATGGAAAACCAGAGTCCGAGACTGGCAGGTCTCACATCCCTGCAGTCAACACCCGAAAGTGGGGTTCCAAATTGTCCAGCTACACTGTACCCGAGACACAGAACATACAGAGTTTAGAGACACTGACACCCGAACAGGGTAGAGAAAAGAAATGAGTTGCTGTCATACCCGGGCAAACAAAAGGAAGAGACAGGGCCGCAGCCTAGCTTATGCAACACAGGAGCCAATTACAAGCCAGAAGCAAGGGAAAAGGGGCAAAAAACCAAATTTTTCAAACCCATTTTGGGAAAAAGAAAAAAGGAGAGGAGCAAAGGGGCGGGGAAAAAAAAAAAAGAAAGTAAAAATAAGTTTTTTTTGGGACTGAAAATGGAAACAGAATGAAACCGAGATAAAAAAAATAAAACCTGCCCAAAATTTAGCCCCTAATGAAAAGAAAAAAAGGGGGCCCTAAAATTGGGTTTTCCCTTTTCTCCCCAGTTTGAAAACCCTGAAAATTTTTCGATTTTTTTTAAAAGATGTCCCACAATTTTATTAGCCCCCTCACACTAAAGGGAAAACCCATTTTGCCCCATCCCCAAAAACACAGGGGGAAGGGTTTGGGAAATTGTTTGAACCCTTTTTCCCAAACCCTTAAATAACCAATTCCCCATTGAAAGAAGGGAATGTTTAAAAAACCTTCCAGGATTTATAAAAAAGGGAAAAAAATTTATGAAGAACTCCTGAAAGATCCCGATACTAAAAACAAAAAAAATTTTTAACTATAAGAGGAAGATCAGCATTAAAAAAACTTGAAAAAAAAAACGCGACAGGGGGGGGGGGGGGGTAAGATCAGCAAAAAAAGGAGGCGAAATTGGGTTAAAAGATATTTGGTGATTATCTAAAGGGGAAAATGGGTTATTTTAAGATTCTGAATATTTTGGTTAAAAAGGAAGCCCCTTTATCTTTTTTTTGATAAGGTTTAAACAAAAATGATTTTTTAATGCCTTTTTAAGAAATCAGTCTCAGGAAAATGAAAAGAAATTCCTCATAAACCGTTACCCCACTACCCCTTTCTTTTATATTTCCCAAAAAATTCTAAAAAATTTTGGGCCCCCCCGGGCAGCCCCCTTTCATATCTGGAATTGGACCCCTTACAAGAAATTTTGGCAAATTTTTTAATCGATAAAACTTAAAAACCCCATGTTTTTAAAACTTGCACATTTTTTTAAAGGTTTCCCATTAAAATTAAATTTAAAAAATTTTTAAAAAACCATCATTGAAAAAAACAAAAAAAATTTATCATTTGGGATGTATTTCAAATTACCCTAATATAGACCAGTTTTGGGTTTATAGCTTGCAGGGAAACATTTTAAATTAAAAAAAGGGAAAATGTTCTCACAGATGCAAAAAAAAGCTTTTTTTTTTAGGGGGGTTGGAAATTTTATTTTGAAGAATAATTTTTTTATGTTTAAAACCCAAATTTTTAAACCAACAGCAAAAAGGGCAAGCCAGGGGATCCAAATAGCATGTTAATATGCAAATCTGTTCAGGGGGGTTTTGAGGAATAATGTGTTTGGGGAATGAAAAAAGGGGAAGGGGTTTTAATTGTTTACAAAAAGGTTTTAATAGATGAAAAATTTTTTTAAAATCGGGGAAACACTGAAAAAGGCAAAAATTGGAGGGTTTTTTATCGGGGATTTTTAAAAAACCTTTTTGGGGGGTCACATTTTGACCCCCACAGGAATATTTCCCAATTTAAAATTTTTTTGATTTACATTTTTATGAGGGGAGCCCTTTTTAAACCCCAAAGAAATATTTAAGTATCGTGGGAAAAAATTTATATCCATTAAAGAGTGGCCCATTAAAACCCAAAGGATAAAAAAACTTTCCCCTTTGAATAAATTTTAAAAGAATAAAGGGAAAAATTTTGGGTTATAAGAGGCTGATTTTGGGGGAAAATCGAAAATTTCAAGGGAACCCTTTTTTTTAAACACAGAAAAAAACCCCAGAAGATTGAGAAAAAAGACAGAATTTTCAGTAAAGGTATTAAAAGGACAATTTGTTGGAAAAACATGCCCAAACCCTCCCCAAAAAATTAATGTTTTTTGGGGCTATAATTTTTTAAAGGTACAATAAATATCCCAAAAGAACATCGGGGAAAGGTTTTTAGACACACTTTGGCTTAGACAAACGGGTTTCCCGGTTTCTGGAAATACCTTCCCCCCCAAAACCCAAAGTTTTTTTTCCCCGGGGGTTTAATGAAAAAAGGGTTTTAAGCCCCTTATTTTAACAAGAATCATAGGGGAAAAATGGATGATGAGTGTAATGTTTAAGGTGAAAAAAGTGTGGCAAAAAAAATTGCCGGGTTTTTAAAAACAATAATGAGCCCAAATAAATTTGTTTTCCACCCAGGGGAACTTCCCTTAAACGGGAAGAGGGATTGTGGTAAAATTTATCTAATCTATTTAATCGAGGGTCCCGTGGGTTTTTACGGGATGTTGGGGAAACACAGACACACTGCTAGATTAACAAGATAGGCCAATTTTCAAAAAGGGGTTTCGGGCAAAAATGGGGTATCTTGGGGCCAAAAATGAAAAATACCCATGACAGAGCCTACACAAAGAGGGAAAATCTTAACCCATTAAAAACAGTCTTAAACACATATTTAAATAGTTTAAAAACCCCTGAAAAAGAAAAAAATACGGATATAAACTTAACTCCCTTAAACCCCGGGGGATTGAATTTTGGGTTACAAAAATTAATTTTAATCCTCACCCTCGATAATCCAACCTTGTTTTTTTAGGGTTTTCCATGAAAAATTTTACAATGAAAAAACTACCCCGCTGCCCCCTAGAGAAAACAATTCCCCATTTAAAAGGACCAACTTTAGGGTTTTTTAAAGGGGGGTAGCCCAATAGTTACTGTCAGAAACGCCGGTTGTGGTCTTTTAAATTTACCCCTTTTTTTAAAAATTAGGGCATTTTTTTAATTATTTTTATGTGTTTTAAATCGCCATTTCTAGTAAATTTTTAGTAATTTTTAGTAATTTTTAGTACTTTTAGTATTTTTAGGGATTTATTTTTAGCAAAAAGTTTTAACATTTGTTTTATTACATTTCTATTTTTTTAAAATAAGAATTTGGGTTTTTTAATTTGGTATTGAACCACTTTTGGGTTTTTTTCCCTGCCAGTTTCGGGAGAGATCCCTTTTGACCCATTAAAGGTGAAAAAGTTTGTTGATTGTTTCTTAGTTTAATTTCTTTTTTAAACAAAAAATGAAAAAAATTTATTGTTTTTAAAATTTTTTTTTTCGTTTTTACCTTTTTTGGCCCC
This sequence comes from Allobates femoralis, assembly GCA_033576535.1. Lineage (NCBI taxonomy): Eukaryota > Metazoa > Chordata > Amphibia > Anura > Aromobatidae > Allobates > Allobates femoralis. The sequence goes on along the minus strand of JARQOC010000604.1, from coordinate 61,537 downwards.
TATAGTCTTTTTTTTTTTTGCCCCTTTAGGGCCCCGGATGCAAAAAATTTTTTGAGTAACGCTTCCCTTTTAAAATAAATATGCCCCCTTATTTTTTTCCCAAAAGAAAAATTTTCTCAACAAAAATGGGCTGGGGGAAACTTCCCCTTAAACTCCCGGGATGGAACCTGAGGAATTTCTTTTTTTTCCCAATTCCAACCCTGATGATTGATAGTGTATAATAATTCTTTTTTTTTTTTTTTGTTTGTCAGTTTTTGATGGAATATGACAATTACCCCATTGCATTTTAAATAAATTAAATTTTTTAAAATTTTTTTAAAGCAATTGCCCTCTACTCGGGCCCGGGGAAGGTGGTTTGATCTCATGTTTCCCACTGATGTTTTAAAATGTTTTTTTTTTTTGGGGGGGGGATTTTTTACCCAGAAATGATAGAAAAAGGCCCCTGCTGTTATGGCTTTAAACCTCCCCTGGGGAAGGTGTGGGAAAAACCCCGAAAGGGGTTTGGGTTGTAAATGAAAGAAAAAAAACTTTTGATGGAAATTTCCCTTTGTGGTTTTCCTTGGTAAAGAGCGGGCGGCGGGAGGGATACCTTTCCCATTTTATTTTTGTTTTCCCTTTGCGGTTTTTTTTGGGGTTGGTGGGGGGTTTCTGCAGCAGTCCCTTTATGCTTTTAAAACTGGTTGTGGGTTCAAAACCCTAAAAGGGGGAGTGGATACATTTAAAAATCCACTTTAAGAACTATATTTTCTTTTTGATAGGGCAAATTTCTGCCCTCTTTTTTTCCCCCCCTTTTTTTAAAAAAACCGGAAGGCAGCCAAAGACCCGGGGGGGTGAAAAAAAACCCCAATTTTGCGTCAAGACCCCTTGGAAAGTTTTTAAAACCGCTCTAAGTAAAGGATGATAAAACTCCCAAAACAGTGATCTGCCTTTGTTACTTGCCCCCCTCGTCTTTGACCCCACACAAAAGCCCTTTTTAAACCCTGCCCCGGAAATTGGTTTAAACCCATGGGACCCATCCCTTTCCCCAGGCTCCCCATCACCCCGGGGAGATTTTTCCCAACAGTGGGGGTAAACCACACCCTTATACCAGGGTGGTGTTATTGACCCCCCGACCCGGGGGGTACACGTAGGGGGGCTTTTGTTTCCCCCTCACGGAACCCCCCGCCCTGTGGGGGTTTGTCCCCCCGGGGGTTAAGGTAATAGGGGGGATGGGGGAAAACCCTGGGGGTTGATTTGTCTTCGTGCCCGCCCCCTGCGGGTTTTGGAACTTTACCAGCGCTGTTGGGTCTCCGGGGGATTTTTATACAGCGAGATGGAACGCCCCCACGGGAGGAGGGGAGCCCCCGGGGCCGGGATGCGCAAGATTTTGGGTGAGGCACTCCCGGGGTGCTGCCGCTGAATCCAGGAGTAAGTAAAACCCACACAAAGTCTTTTTAGGTCCCTTTTACTGGATGGTAATCGGGGTCCCACTACCGGGTTGTGAATCGGCATTTTTGGGAGGGTTCAAGCAAGCAGTTTTTAGGCTTCCCTTTTTTATTTTTGGTGTTAAGGTGGGTGGTTTGGGGAAAATAGGGGGCCCGGGCGTTTTTTTAAAAGGGAAATTTGGCTTCCCCCTGGTTAACAGCACTGAGGGCACTGAAAAAGGGGTTGAGCGGGGTTTCAGTATTTCCCCTGGGTTCGTGGATGGGTGCATAAAGGGGGAAACAGGTGGAAAACCCCCTTTTTTGGTTGTGGGTTTTGTGAGGGCGGGGTGGCTCAAACACTTCGGTTCCATTTAACCCGGGTTTTAAGGAAAGATCAGAATAATTGTTTTTCCGAGGTGTTTTTCTTCCCTTTCCCAATTGCGGGGATTTCCACTTGCTAACAGGGGGTTGGGAAAGGCGTTTTCCTCTTTAGGGTGGAGGTCTCACACAGGTGGCAGCTCTTTAGCGCCCCTACCAACATTGGGTTTTCCGGGCAGCTTTAAGGGGTCCCCAAACACTTTTGGAGTTTCCCTCCAAGACCCCTTTGGGGATTGGGGGGGAACGGGTTAAAGTCCCCAGTGGAGCTCCCCCTAGGGGTGGGGGTAAAACCCGGGGTTTGTTTTTAAGGTGTTGTTTTTGGGGTTTTTGTTGCGTTATTTAACCCCTTTTTGTGCCCTAAGGATTTTTTTGGGTGCCCAAACGGGTCCCGGGGTGCCCCCAACCCCCCTTTTTAAAAACCCCTTTTTCAGGGTGACCCAAAAAGTTTTTTGTTAAATTTAACAACTAACCCAATTTTTAACATTTAAAATTTACAGGTTTAAAGAAAAAAAAAAAAAATCACGGGAAAAGGGAAGTGAAAAAAAAGAAAAAGGGTTTTAAAAAGCACCCGTAGGCACTAGTTCTCCCCGAGGTGGAAAAGGAAAATTTTTTTGGTCAAAAAACAAGCCTGTGCAATTGCCCAAAAGTTTTATGAAAAGGAAAAAGGAAAAGGGCCCAGGGAAAATTGGAAAAAACTTTAACATTCCCCTTATGGGTGTTTTTGCTTGGGAGGGGCCAGTAAACCCTTCTAACCTTCCCAGGCGCTTTCGGGCCCCCTTTTTTGTATATTGGGGAGGCCCAGTTCCCCCCCCCCCTTTGGGAACACTATTTTTAAGGTTTTAAAAAAAAGGGGGTTATTTTTACAAAAACCTTAAGGTTATATTTTCCATACTTTTTAAACCCCCAAATTTCAATTTTGGTTTTGGGCTTTTTAAATTGTACTACTGTGGTTTCTGCGTAGTTGGGGTTTTTCCCAAAAGTTGTTGGTGTAGTGTACAAAAGGGGTTTGGTAATTTTCAAATTTGGCTTTGGGGTAGAAATAGAAAAGTGCGGAATCTATAACTGGCCTAATTTGTGGGGATTTGGAGTAGGAATGGTTCTCTTACTGTGGGACTAGGGTTGACCGATTACAGGAATCTGGGGTTCCATTAAAAACAGGCTGCAACTTGAAATTGGATTTTTCTTTTTGGCCCTTGTGGTTTTGGGAAATTGGTTGCCGATTTTTTTAAAAGGGTTTGGTTTAAAATGCAAAAATGGTATGAAAAAATTGCTTCCCCTATTTGTCCAGTAAAGCTGGTAAGTACCCAAAATTTCGGGGTAAGGACTAGTTTTTTCCTTTTTTTTCTTCATCTTTAGTTAAAAGAGGGTAACGGGTTTGTTTGGGTTAACTGTGGGGGGACATTTTCAAATGGTTTGGGAAACAGTCGCAAAGTTTTTCCCATTGTCTTTACTAAAAAACACAAGTTTTTGAGTTTTTCCATAGTGTGAGGATAAGGGTGTGGGTATAGTTTCCCCAAGGTTACCCCAAAATTTGTTGGTTTTTTTTTTTTCTTTTCAGTAAAAGCAAGGGTTCAGTGGGGTGTTTGTTGAATTTTCTTTTTTTTTTTTGGGGTTTAAACATTTCAGGTTTTTTAAAATTTTTTCCCTTGTATTTTCCCTTACTTTTCTTGGGGTTTGGGTTTGACCCAGTTTCATAAAGAAGTATCTTTGTGGGTTCGAGGGTTCCCATTAAAAATTTCAATAGGCAGTTTTTAAGGGTTTTGGTTCATCAATTAAACCCGGTGTTATATTTGGTTGAAGTATAGGTTTGGGGGTTGTAGATGCCCCCGAAAACGGAAGGGGTTTTTTTGGGCCCATTGGATTTCTCTTTTTCCCCCAAAGGGAAAGGGTCTTAAAGCAGTCAATGACTTTTTGGGGGTTCATCTTCTACTAAAGTTGGGTTTGGGGGGGAAAGGGTTTTTGGGCCCGGATTTTTTTACCCCATATAGCCCTAAAAATTTTTGGGGAAAACGGGGTGTTTCGAAGGCGGGCCCCTTGGGCCCATTAAGACTTGGTCTGGATCCCAGGGGGGTCAAAGGGAAAGTAACCTGGAATGCTTTGGCTTTTACTCCTTAAATACTTAACGGGGAACACTACCAGGAAATCTTAAATTTAGTGTCGGACGATGGTGAGGGTGGGTATTACCTTTTTGGGGTTTTTGGGTAAGCTTACGGATGAGAGCAATTTATTTTCAAAAAAGGTTTGGTGGTAAAAATTTGGCTGCAACGGGAGCTTTTGATTTTGAGGGCTTTTTTGGGAAGGTAAAGGGCCCTTTTTTTTTTAAAACCCCAAATTTGCCCAATTTGGCCTCTAAATCGCCCCGTAGGGGAAACCCTTTTCGGGGTTTCTCCCCAATTTCTTCCACCCAAAAAGGGGTTCCGGCTTGTCAGGGAAATGTTTTCAAGGATATTTTGGACTTCATTTTTGGGGAACTAAAATTTCCCCAAAATTGGGTTAGGGGTTCTTGGTTTGGGGTATCTTTTGTAGTTTACCTTGGTAAAAAACCCAACCCTTTTTCCCCCTTCCCCCGGGCGTTTAGAAAGTTGATGAGGCTTCAAGTCCATGTTGGCGTGTCTTGAGGGGATCGACCCCTTCCCAGGTGACTTGGGCCCTTTTGGGTTTGAGCCCCCCTTTCCCAGTCAGGGTTTGAGGTGGGGGTTTTCACGGTCCTTTTGGGGGTTTTTTTTCCCTTGTTTACTTTTTGCTCCCCCCGGGGAAACCGGTCCCAAAGCAGGTAGTTCAAATTCTTCCAGGTAAATTATGTTTTTCTCCCTCTTCGGGGAAGGTGGGGCATTTTTGGGACGGGCATCACATTGCCCTTTCTTGTAAACCTCCCCCGGTTTTTTCCCAGTGAAGTGTAGTTAACGAGCCCTTGTTACCCCAACGTTTTTGGGGTAGCTTTGCTGTTCTAAGTGTGTTAGAGGATTGTTTGTCTGTAAAAAACCCTTTTGGAACCCAGGGCGGGGGCCCAAAGGTAATGTTTTGAAACGCTTTGTGATCCCCCCAAACCCGGGGGCCAGGAACCCAGCTTAAAGGGAGTTAATTTGGGTTCCTTTCGGTGGGAGGGAGTTTTCTTGGGGGTTTAGGTATCCCTTTTCCTTCCCCTGCTGAGGGGTTGAGATAGGACTGTTCCTAAACCTTCATTGCTTGCTCGGGAAAATAAAAAGGGTTTAATTTTTGTAGTCAGGGGGGGGCCAGGGTTTTTTCCCCATTTAAAGGAATCTTTAATTTTTTAAAGGGGATTTGCCCGTTCTGGTTCCGTGGAAGGGGGGCCCCCCTTTGATTTGCCTTTTTTTGGATTGACCTACTAAGAGATCTTTGCATGGGGGGGCTATCTTGGTATATTTTTGGGATAAAGGGGCGTGGGTGTCCCCGCCCAGTTCCTAAAAAATTTTGCTTTACCCTTTTGGGGTTGGTTGGGGTTTGGTGGCCGGGTCCTTGTTGACGGTGACTTTGTCCGGACCCGGTGCTAGGGCCTTCGGCACTTCCCACTTTTGGGTTTATTGGCCCTTTGGATTTCAGCGGGTGGCCCCTTGGAGGGTTTTTCTTTTTTCATCCCTTTTGGGACGGGGACTGAACATTTCACTCAGGGGGTTTGGAGGTGATCTTATAGGTTGAGAGTAATCCAAAAATTCTAAGGTATAAAAAGCCATTTCTCAAGTTTTTGGGGCCCAAACAACACTCCATAATTCGCTGAAATTTTCCCTTTTTTGGGGACACCATCAGGTTAATTTGTTTTAACAGTCTGAATGGTCTTTGCAAGCGAAAGTGAAAATAAAGGGACACTTTTTTGGCCCCTTGGTTAAAACGATGAATGAAGTTTAAATTCAGTTTTGTATGCGCTAAAAAACCCGGGTTTAAATTTAGCAAAATTTTTGCCCCCCACAGTTTCCCGGAGATTCTACGGGCCAGCTGGGGGTTGAGTTCAGCGGGCCCCGGGGTTAACTGTCCCTTAAAAAAGTCTTTGTTCCCGGGGCCCATGGGGTCCCGGGCCAGGGGCCGGGCCCTATTTCCTCTGGAATTTTCCCCAAAGGGGTGGGTAAACCGCTGATTGGGAAACCCCGGTCGCATGGGAAGTGGGGTAGAGACATGGATAATCGGGGGGTTGCGGTGGAATCCCGCCGATTTTTTGGGCTTGCCCCTTCAAGAGGTGGGTTTTGTGGGGTGCTTTTTGGGGTCTAGGGGGGCACCCGTTGATGGGGGACCCGGGTTTACTATGGTTGCCCCCCGGGGGCATTGAAACAAAGGGGAAGGGCTTTATTTGAATTTGGCAAAACCCCCATGGGATTTGTGAAGGTGCCCTTTCACGATTCTCTAACGGAAACCCTGCCATTACACCTAGAAAAGATTTTAAGTGGAAAAGGGATTTGGGAGATTTGGGGTTGAGCTAGTGCCCTCTTTTATGCGTGGGGAAAACCCGGGTTATGAACCCTTGTGTGTGATTTTGGTTGATTTTGTTTTAAAACTATGCACAACTAAAACCATTTTCTTTTTTTTTTAAGGGACAGGGGGTGGGGCCCAGGGTAAGACCCTAATGCCCTTGAAATTTTTAGCCCTAAAGGGATCTTTTTTTTGGTATTGGAGGTGGGGGGTATGGGCCCGTCCTTTTTTTGATATGTGCATGGTTTTTTGGGGGGAAATGAGTTTTCCCCCTTTAACCCCCCCCCAAAGACAAGTGGGGGGTTTGTTTGAAATTTCCTCATATCCCGAACTACTCGGTAAAACCCCTTTTTTGGGTTTGGAGAGGGTGTTTGTCGGTTTTTCCTACATGATTTCCCTTGAAAATTTTCCCTTAATGTTTTTGGGAGGAGGGGGTTCTAGGGGAAAATTTTGGGTTTTTAAAGGTTTTTAATCAAATCAGCATCTTCTTTATTGGGTAAAATTTTCGACAGTTATAATTTTGGGCATCGGACTTTGTCTTCCCCAAATTTTAAAATTGGTAGGGGACCCCCCCCTTTTTACGTCGAAAACCCCTTGGCTGCAAGGGGTAGGGCCCTATTTATCGGACATTACGGGTTTTTCTACTACAGTTTGGGTATTTGGCCCTTGGGGCCCTAGGGTGCTCAAACCCCAGATATCTTTTCCCTTTTCGGGGGGTCCCACAATTGGAATGGGATTGGGGCCCCTTTCCCCCAATTTCCCCATTTGAAAAGGGTTATTTTTGTTGATACCCAGAGTTGGACGGGTTTTGGTTTACCCCTTTTTCCCCCTTGGGTTTCCCGGCTTCGACTTGTTGGAGTAAAAAAAACCCCTTTCATTCGAGGCATTTGATCTTGCCTTTGGGTTAAACCCAATATGCCCTATGGTTTGGGGTTAGGCTTATTTGGCCCAAAAGGAACCCCGGGTTTTTTCCCCAACTGACCCCCCCCTTTTACTGTATTCCCATGTCCCTCTTGGAAACCCGGTATCCCAATTAGGGGGTTTTAAAGGGTTTTTAATGGGGTTAGGGTTTCTAGCTTAAAAACTGGCCAGAAGGGTTAAAGGGTACGGGGGTTGGAGGGCCCCGGGGAAATCCAGGGGAAATCAAGGGGATATAGCGTCCCATGAGGACGATTGGTAAGTATGGACAGTCTCCAAAACTTGTTTTTAGCGGGAGGGAGGGCTGGACAGTTACCCCGGGGGTTGGCTTTCGAGGGTCGTCGTTAAAAGGAGGGATTTGGGTTTTTTTTTTTTGCGTTCCTAAGTCGTTTGCTGACTGTTGCGGGGCCCTGTCAGGATTTGGGGGTCTGCAGGTTTTCCCTTCGCGAGGGTTTGCCCTTTCCCCTTAACCAGGGCGTGTAGGGCTGTCGGCGAGTAAATCTTTGCCCGAGGGCCCTTTGATCTTTTCTTGGTCTTCTCCCAGCTTGTAGTTGGGGGAAACGCCCTTTTCATCGCTGTAAAAATTGGGGCACACGGGTTTGAAAAAACCGGTAGGTTTTAAGTTGTGCACGGGTTAAAATGGGCAGGGATTGGAGATGTGCGGGCCCCGGCACGGGGGGTGCCCAGTGTACTGCTGCTGGTGAAGCGGGACCCGGTATTTTCACGAGTCGTTGTTCCCCCAAAATTTTAAAATTTAAAGGTGTAAACTTGGGGGTTTTTGTTGTTGGCCCCCAGCGGGCCTTTTTTTCTTCCTCAACGTTTAAGGCCCCAAAAAATTGCCAATTAAAACGCTTTTTCTAAATTGGAAATCGGGAATCACTTTTTTTAAAACATCTGAATGCTTTTTTGGGCAAGCGCAGGGGAAAAATTTCAGGACACTTTTCTTGTGCCCGGGCAACAATTACGGTCTGCAGTTTTGCGCTGGGTTAATGCCCATAAAAACGGGAAGTTTGTTCCCGGTCATGGGGAAACATGCCCAGGGCATTTTCTGTGATTTGTTTTGCGGGGTTTTTTTGTTTTGTACTTAGGGAGTTGTTGGCCCCCTTGCTGCAATTTTGCCCTTTTTTGATTTTGCAGGTGTTTTAAAGGGGTTGAGTGGGTCGCCCACTGAGAGGTGGGGGGGGGGGGAAACAAGGAGGTTAAGGTTTCAGAGTAGGACCTTTTGGCCCCTAAAGTACTTTATAAAATAAAAGGGGGAGAAAACCAGAGGCGCAAGTCCCCTTCACGGAGTATAGAGGGGGGGTCTTAAAAGGTATAACGGTTTACATTTAACCCTGGCCCATTGTGTTTCCCCACAAATGGGAAAAAAAGGGGTTGGTTTAGAAATTGAAAGGGCTGTGTGGATTCCCCCTCCCACGATAGGGGGTTATTTCAGGATTTCCCGGGGATAACGGTTTGGTGCTACACCCGCTTGGGAAAATTGTTCCCCTTGTGTTTCCTTTGATCGACGGGCGGGACGTTCCCCCTGTTGATCCCAAACCCCGGGATCATTTTGGGCCCGCAGTCACGAGCAAACAGTACACTAAAATCGGGTAAGGGGCAATCATTTTTCCTGGGCCCCACGCTCATAGGCCCATGTTAATGGGGGGAAACCTGTGGGATTTGATTGTTTTTGGTTTTTTCACGTGCCCAAAATCGGCGCCTCCAATTTTGGGACAGAAGAAAATGGGCAAAAAGGGGATCTGACATAAATGGATGGCATTGGGCCCAAATGATGAGATGTCCCCCAATGGGGAAAACATGGGGGAAAAATTTGCATCCAGGGCCCTCCCGTTTTAATGGACACCCACGGATCCAGAAAAACATATGTGAAAGCCCCCTAATTTTCCCCCTTGGTTCATTATTCCCCTTATTTTAATACAGTTTGGCATGGTTTTTTTCTCTTTTGGTGTTTTTTCAGTCCCTTTTGTGCCCCGGGAATGACATTAGTTTTTTGAAGGGCCCTTTGTTTTTTTATCTAGGTCAAGGGCTTTGTTTTTCTCCCCCTTTTTTATGGGGCCCTTTTTAGGATCTCGGTCCTCTTTTTTACAGGGTTTTTTAGTATTTTGGGGGGTTTAGAATAAAATTTCCCTTTAGTTTGTATTAATATCTGGGTCCCAAATTGCACTGTAAACGAAAATTACTTTTGGGAAAACTTATTTTCCCCGTCCCCCTCTTGCCCCCGCTCAGTAGGTTTTAATCCCCTTTTTCCTAATAAAAGGGTTTGGGGGGGAGGATCCCTGAGAATCCCGAGGGGGGTGGCCGGGGGCCACAGGGGGATTTCTTCGTTGGTCATGCCCCTGTCAGTGACTAGCGGTGGTCATGTGAGGGAAAGTGGGAAAAGGTAGTGGGACCGGCCCTTCCCTCAGGTACCCGGGGAGAAAAACATTTTTCGAATGTCCCCTTCTCTTAAAGGTTTTCTTGAGAAAAAAAAAAGACAAACTTTCTTTTTTTTAAATTACAGATGAATTAAACGAATTTTCTTCAAAAAGGGGAAAAAGGGTTTTAAACCGTGTGATCCCATTTTTCCCGCACCAAAGAGTGAATTTTTGAATTTTTTTTAAAATTAAATTTGATTACTTTTTTTATAAAATTAAAAACCCAAATTTTTTAAAATAAACATCCTAAGAAGGGGGGGAAAAAATAAGGGTCTTCTTATTGCAAACAAAGTTTAGCGGGGGATTTAAAAAAATATATATAGGTACGTTTTAAGTCATATATTTTAAAATAACAGTTTAATTATTGCAAATATATTGTGGGTAGAACCCGGGGGAAAACCGTTTTGCATTAAAAACAAAACGTTTTTATAAGTTAACCAATGTCAAATTTTTTTTTTCCCAATATTTAAATTTAAAAAAGGGGTTTAGCTTGTTTGACATTTTACAGATTTAAAACCATACATAAAAAACATAAAATTTAATATAACTTAATAAAATTTAAATTGCACATGCCCTTTTATTGAAAACCGGGCCCTTTTAACCTTTCCCTGTCCCCTTGGATTTTTCCAAAGCCCCCGTGGTGGCTATGGCCCCCGGCCTACAAAAACTTTAAACATAAAAAATTACATACATTTAAAACCGAGGGCCCCTGGGTTTTAAACGGGGAAGGAGTTAGTCCGGGTAGGTCATTACCCCCAAGGCGCCCCTTCCCGGGGAACATGTTTACCCCCATGTCCAGGGCCCAATCCCCCGGGTTTCAACCTGTTTTCCCCCACTTAGGAGCCTTTTAACCCCCGGGTTTTGACCTTTTACAACCCCCGGGCCCTTGGGCCCCAATGGCGGTACCACCCGCCCGCTTTAATAAACCCTGAAAAAAATGTGATATCCCAAAAAAACCCCGTAGTGGGATTCTTGTGACCGGGAAACCTTACATCCCCATTGTACCCCATCATCCCAAAACGGATGGATTAAATACATTTTTTACCCCCGTTCACCCCCCCATCATAACACACCCGGGGACTTTTGGCCCCCTCCATGCCCATAAAGGGCCCGGGCCCAAGGAGAATGGGAAACCAGGGTCACCGTGGTAACCCCCGGGAAACGGCCAAGTGCCCAAACCCTATTTTTTCCTTTGGAGGTCTCCAGGTAAACTGCCCCTGCTTGGGGGTTAAAAAAAAAAAAGTAGAAATAACGGTTTCACCGGGTTCCCCTTTCTAGGCCCCCGTGCCCCCTGTTTTTGGGCCAAGGCCCCCCACACCATTAGGGCGTGGTTGGGGGGCAAGGTACCCCATGAAAGCAGCAGGCCAAGTCCCCTTGCCCCAAGGGACCGATCCCCAAATAATCCAACAGGGGGCATCTTTCCCCCAAAATTTATAGGGGGCTTTTAAATAGGCCATCGTTTCATTGGGCAAGTTAATTAAGCCCTTAATACGTCTCGGGCCCTTTCCCCGATCCCCGCCCGGAAAATGGGGGTTTATCCCCCGGCCTGGTTTTAACCCACGAAACACAGCCACCCCGTTAAAAAGGGAATTTGCTGTTTCCCGGGCACGGACCGGGGTCCCCCCTGTGAAAGGGTTGGCCAAGCCCCCCCCAGGGGTGTCCTGGAGTGTTTCCCCCCCAGTAGTCCGGGTTTCCCCCGGTCACCCAAGGGTTTTCCCAAAAAAACCAGGGGCTGTAACCCCCCAGCCCGGCCCCGGTTTTATGGAGCTAGTTGCTTTAGGTTCAACAGAGCCCGGGGACTGTTTGCACTTGGTGGAAACCAGCCCCAAGTTTCCAGGTGTTTTTGGGTGAAATAATCTTAAACCCAACCAGGGGCTGATTTATGGGGGCCCCCACAACCCAAAAGGGAGTCCCCCAGCTGGGTGTATTTTGGAACCCCCAAGACAACCCCCCCCTGGGCTGTCAGCAATCATAAACCCCATTCCCCCTTGGCCTCCTCGTTTTATGACCCCCTCACCATATTTTAAAACCCTCTTTGGTTCAGGATGGGTTTTAACGTTCATAAAGGGAAAACCCGGCCCCAGTGTGCACGGGATCCTCCGGATCCGGGCATGTGATCCCCCCCCGGCCATGGGGAAACCCAGGGCCGGGCCCGGGGCCACACATATTTTAAACCCATAAAAAAGGGGGACAGGTAGAACCCTTACGTGTTGTATTTAAATATGTCGGGTTTTTTGGTTTAATAAAAAGTACGTAAAAAATGGGGACTTTTTTTTAGTGCCAAAAAACCCCTTTCAAAACCCAAAAAGTTGCGTTGTTGAAAAAGAGGGGATAAATTGAAAATTATATTTATACCCCATTAAAAGGGATTGTGAATTGGGTAAAAATTGAATAAAGGAAAAAAGCCTTTTTGATATAATGAGTTTGTAGTGTGGGGAAAAAGTTTGGAAGTAGCATTACCCAAAAAAGAAATTGTTTTGTTTAGTTTTTAAATTTTAGATTAAAAAAAATTACCCCTTCCCAAGTCATGAAGCATAACTCCCCTTTTTAAATTTCCTAATTCCCTTTAAGAACAAATAAAAATTTTAATTTTATTAAGATCTTTTTAGCATCTTAGGGGAGCCCATACAAGATTTTGGTAAAGACTGGAGGAACGACCTCAAAATGTTTTTTTCCTACTCTCCCACCTCGGCCCTTTCAAGAAAAAAAAAATTCCCCTGTGTGGGTTTGTATAATTGAATCATTGGGGAATTGGTAAAGGTTTAGAGAGGGCCAAATCAGTTTGTTGGGTTACTGAAATCGGCAAGACTTAAAAATGGGAGGTTTGAAAACAAACCAATTTTAAATTTGGGGGCCAGGGTTTTAGGGGCTACAAAGAAAAGGTGCAGAAAGGGGTTTAAGGGTGTAAAAAAAAGGGAAAGGGGGGCGTTTAAAGTTGGAAAATTTATATTCCCATTTTTTTCCTGCAGTCACATTTTGCTTTCGGCCCACTCATTAAGAATTATTTTAGTAACCGCCCCCCCAGACTTTGTGCCAGCCACTGTTTTTGAGGGGGTTCAGACTGCGCCCTCAAAATTTCGGGATGGGCTGGGGTTTAGAGCGGTCAAAGTGGGTAAAAAAAAAATAAAAAATTGAAATAATAGCATGTGGTCCCCTAAAAGGCCCAAATAGGAAAAGGTTAAAAAAGGTTAATGACCCCCTTGAAAAGGGGACTAACCCGAAACCCCCACCCCCCCCAAAAAAGGATGTTTTTTTTCCATATAAATCTTTCAGAGATTGAATGTTGGGGGTTTTCATACATACGAGGGGGGGTTGTTTTTAAATTTTAAATTTTTAAAACAATGTAATTAAAAGCTGTTTTTATTTCCCGGGGAAAAAACTTTTTAAAAAATTTGCCCAAAAAACCTAGTAAAGGGGGTGAAAAACAAGGGATTTTCCCCTTCCCTCAAAAAAGGGGGGCTAGGGGGAAAAACCCAAAAAATTAAAATAGTTTTTTTTTTAAAAATTTTCCCCCCCTTAAAACAGTTCAGCAATAAGCCCAAAATATTTTTTTATACTAAAATCACCAAACCCCTTAAAAACCCCCCAAAATCAAACACAACCCCTTTATGATTATGTTTTGTTGGGGAAAGAAACCACGTTTTTTAAAAACCGGGGAAATGTTTTTTTAAATATGGAGGGGGGGAAATTTTTTTTTGGATTTTTTTTTACTGTTTACAAAGCCCAGGGTTTTTTTTTTTTTGTGGGAGCAAATTTGATTTTTTCCCTCAGAAAAAAATTTTATTGGGGGCTTTTGTAGAAATACCCCGAGCCTGCCCCAAATTTATGAAGAAAAAAAACCCCGAAAGGGGGAAAAAATTTAAAATTTTTAGTACTTTTTATATGGGGAAAAAAACCAGTAAATTTTTTTCCAGGGCTGGTTAAATATTTTCAATTTTTTTTAAATTTTTCGCCCCCAAAATCGGTTTTTCAACCCCCCCCCCCCCCTTTTTTTTCAACCAATGTTTTAAAAAATTTTAAAACCCCAACAGGTTGATGGGGGGGTTTTTTGATTTTTAAAATTTAACATATATTATATAAAAACCCAAAAAGAATGAACAATAAAAAAAATTTTTTAAATTAAATGAAAATGCCCATATCAATGCCCAATATTCTTGGGTTTTAAAACCCCCATGGTTTTTAAAAAATTTCCGTATTCACATAGTCTTTTTGTCCGGTCCAAGTACGGACTATAATTGGATTTTCCCCATGGGTTCTTAAAAAAACCCCTGGGGACCCAAAAAAAAGGTAACCAGAAAATTTTTTGGGGGGAAAGCCCCCTTTTGATCCCCCCCCCCCTTTTTAAACCCCCTTTTTCCGTGGAGGGGGTTTTAAACAGGGCCAAAGGTTAATTTGCTAGGAAAGCCCCCGTCCCAAAAAAGGGAAAATTCGGGTCGTAAGAGGGTCAAAGGGGGGAGGTAAAGGAAAAAAGGACAAAATTGAAATCCGAAAGCGTAGACTAGGAAAATGGTTAAAAAACCAAGATAGCAGTAAAGTACAAAATCATGAGGAACAATAGTACAAAAACAGACCAAGATAAAACTGGTACACACAAGATGCAGACAGAAATAGTAAAGGCCCCGTCACACGGGGGCGACATCGCTGCCAATTAAAATCGCCTCATGTAAAGGGGCATTGTCAGCGCCGCCGGGAGTTCGCCTGGTTTCAGAGCAGGTGACAATCTGGGGCGATGTGCACACATCGACCCATGTAACCGGCCCATCGGCGACCTGTCAGGCGATGGGAGCCATAGGCTCCCATTGTCCTGCATCGCCGCTGGGGTTTTCAGACACCCCTGGCGGCGATGCCACCTATCAGCTCACTGCTGCGGCGCTGGAGATGTCGCCCCATGTTAATGGGGGACGGCGACACTGGCGGGGCACCAAAAAACGTGCGCACACCCGCCAGTCGCCGCTGACATCTCCAGCCCCGTTGCCAGGTGTGACGGGGCCTTTAGGAAGACCAAAAACAATTTTTGACAGCTTGCTGAAGGTATATGTATGGTGTGGTACTTTCAGATAAGCTGGTTCTGGAGCGAATAACATCACCCTGGACTGCCCACACATTAACACATTCAGTCTGTGACGAACTATAGGTCCCAGCCACTTAACCCCTAATGGCAGAGTGGAGCTTGCGTTCTCAAGAATTTTCTGCACAGACTTCTACTTTATCACCACCACCAACTACAGGGGTGAATACAAAAGTCTAGTACTCGAAGCAGAAGCCTCAGAAGCAGGCACTGGAGGAGATGTGCTCCCCCATCCCCAACACCACCAATTGAGTGAATAGGGTGGTGCCTAGTGATCAAAGCAAAACTCTGGTGGGCATGTGACACCAACCTATGCAGCTTCATAGGCATATTGTGAAGACTACCCACTGCAAAGGCTGAGCTGCAGGTAAGGCAACACCCTGGAGAAACTCCGAGACCCTTTACCCTTACACAGGGATTTGGAATTACAGCAGAGCCCAGGCGGTAGCTGCATATAGGTGAGCAGCAGACTGGAGCAGGGAGGTCACCAGGAAGGAACAAGAACTAAGAGGTCAGGGAATTGACAAAATCAGAATCCAAAAGCTTGGTCAGAATGCAGCACCAAAAGCTAGGAGGACGGCAAAAGTACAAAAATTGTAAGGTGGTAAAAGGGTCAAAATCCAGGCAAAGGTCAGAGTCAATATAATAGAGCACAAACTAGTTAGCTGGAAAAACGAAGAATATATCTGGCGGTTTGCAGGACAGGCCCCCAAAGTATTTGAAGGGCACAGTTCCCTCTCAATAGGGGGAGCTCACAGCCTGCTGACCTCATGAATGCAACGTTTGGATTTATGAATATGACCAAATTATGGGTTTATGATGTAATATAGTGTCTCTCTATACTTCAAGATGCTCTTAGAAGAATCAGAAATATGATGCCATAGAGTGTCATGCCATATAGCTCAGACAATGTGCTATGCTACTGAACTGTGTTCTGTTGCCATCAAAATTATTGTCCCCCCCATTGCAAATTAATTGTATTAGCAAACTTATTTTTCTGCAGTATGCAATAAACCCTTCAACCAAGAACCATACTCCAATACATAAAAATATAATTTGTGTTTTTCCCCAAAGTCAATACAGCATCTCAATTTTATTGACCACTTCAATTTCAGAAATCAAGCAAGTGATCTAGATAGCAAAGGCATTGCATTTAATGTTTCTAAAGATACAGTTGGAATCCTAATTCAAAAGTTCAAAATGTAAGGGACACTGTTTACACCACCTGAATGTGGCAGAAAGAGGAAGCTTTCAATGGTTGCTACTAGGTTTCTGTAGGAGTCAGCTGGTAAAAACCTCTAGCAATTGCTGAAAACCTGCAGCTACATTTGGTGGCAGGTGTCACTTGCTTCAGTTTGCATAGTAAGGCACATACTAAACACTCGAGGTCTCCATGCCTGAACCCCATGATGTACACCTCTACTGATCCTAAAATACAAAAAAAGCCTGCTCCAGTATGCTGAAAACCACAAAAGCTACAGAAGTTTTAAAAATAATGAAACAAAATAGAAACTTTTCAAGAATATTGATGAGATTAGGTAGAAGATTCAAGCACATTCTGGAAAGAAATACACACCCAACAGAGAGGTATGATAGTGGCTCTGTGATGCCTACAGTGAAGCATGGTGGCTCAGTGATGCCTACAGTGTAGCATGGTGATGGCTCAGTAATACTCTGGGGCAACTTAGAAATCCTGAAAGTGCAAATCTGCAACGTGTGGATTGCAAGATGGATTCAATCAAGTGTGAGTAAATTATGGGAGAAAACATCATGGTTTTGTAAGGAAGCTGAAGTTCAGGCATTGCTTCTAACCTTCCAATCAATAGTGATCCCAAGTGTAAAGGATAAATGTATTTGCACGGGAATGTATGACAAACAGCAGTAAATTAACATTTGTCCAAGGCTGCATATCTACACAAAAGGGTCATAACCTTTACTTATCTTGATTACAGGAACTGAAAACCAAGGGGTCTCCATGAGAAAGAGAGAGGGAGAAATTTGTCACACCTCTGCAAGCTTCAAAAGGACAAAACCAAATGGTGCTAGTGGCAAAGCCTGACAATCTCTATTTGCTATAAGAAGGGGGAGCTTGGAAAAACAGGGCATTTAAAATGAACTGTAATATTTATATAAAAGCTTAAAATTTTAATAAGTTTGATCCTTGTATACTCTAAAGATTCCATAGCTTTACCATGAGTGTGTGACCCTGTTGATTGTCAGACAGTAGTATATTTCGGGAACTCATCACCTTGTATGTTTTGGTGAGTGGTAGCAGCAGGTTGTGTAACTGGGTGTGTGGACTGTGTCAGGTGCGACTTATGCTTACTTTATAGCCTATAACAGAAGTTCAGTGCTGGATTGAGTGAGAGAAGATAAATTAACCCTTTCAGATACACCTCATTACGTGCTGAGAAGTGGGTTCGTGACACCAAGCATAACTCAAAATTTACCAAGGATTGGTTTAAGAAGAAATCCTGGAAGATTCTTGAGTAAACCTGAGGAAATGTGACCGTAGACCTCCGTCAATATGTAGTTAAGTCTAATATTTTAGATCTATTTGATTAAGGACCCAGTTTACAATATTATATAAAATCTGATACAGTATGTAAAAAATACTCATGTGAGACATAGCTTACATAGTAATTATAATTGTACATTTACTCATGACTAATTATGGGTATTAATTCCTGATATCATTAAAGGGGAATTCTGGGGAGATAAAATATTTTTGTACTGTTCTAGTGTGGCACCCCAGGGTTCATATGCCACAGTAACACCCCAAAAGGTTAACTCCCAACACAACCCACAACACTAAACTAGCGCCTCCAAGCCAGAAGGGGGAGCTAAAGCTGCTTCCCTATATATTCTGGTGTGGAAAGGAAGTGGCAGTTAGTTCAGTGCAGGGCAGCACTGAGATAGAAAGACCTGGGTGTAAAAGGGCTGCGTTAGGCTCACCCCATGGTCCACTGTCTAGTTCCAGGATGGCCAGGGTCTGAGGAACAGGACAAGGAGCAGAGAGAAACACACACGGGAGACAGAGTTATCCAGAGACTCGCCCCAGAGAAGCGCATAGAACGGATACCGGATCTGATGCTGTGACTGACACAAACAGCACAGTGAACACCGGATTAGTGAAGGTCCCACATCTTCACTGTACCACAGATAAGCAACACGGCATGGTCAGGAACACAGAATAAGACTCAGGTTGCCTAGCAAGTTGGTACCCGTGAGGGGAGACAGGGCTGGCAGCTTAGCTAAAGCAGCAGCAGGGCCACACACACAGCACAGAAACGGGGGGCCAAAGGACTCGGCCAGGGTGGGAGCAACTCGGCCCCTGCACAGACTCCGGGGACAGTACTCAGCTGATGTACCATCTTCAGTAAAGACTTGGAAAACTACAAAACCGTGAGTCTGTGTAATCCTTGCAAACCCTGTTCTCCCTCACAAACTGTTTCATCACTACTGCCCCGGTGACCAGGCTCTGACCATGGAGAGCTGTTACATCACAGACTGCCATCCATCATCCCTGGAGGTTCTGCAGCAGCGGTGGTCACCCTGACCACATACCATGGATGGCGTCACAACAATCCCTGTAAATAACCCCCAACGTTTACTTGTGGGCTCGGGACACGGTCAGGATCAAGACTGCCATGATAACCCCCGTGATACCCTGGTCCAGTACCGAGTACCCTGTCCCAGTGGGCTCCACAACTATGATCTATAGATCGCTTATATATCAATAAAATCATATCTGCTCCTTGCTCTCACCCTTCCTTTGTGGACAGAGAAATTCAAACATGGATAGTGCTAAAGATTCAGGGGACATGAAGCTACCAAGTTAATATGGGGGAGGGGAGACAATGGCAATGCGGAATCAGTCAATGTAGTGCTTTGTCCTAGTCTGATACATGACAGTATATATTATGATCCATCATATCATTGTACAACAGAGGATCACAGCATGTATTTATATCTGCTTAGTGACATGATTGCCATTTGAAAGGAGAACACTTTTATTCTTACATTACATAGGATGAGGGTCAGATTGTAGTGTGACCATGGGGTCAGTGGCCAGGCCCCCGGTTCATACAGAAGTGTGAGGAGGAAAGAAGATGCTCCGACTCACCTCCTGCTCTCTGCTCCTGAATGAGGCTGAATTTCTCTGTCCCCTAATGGAGGGGAGAGAGCTGAGGATCAGATATGATTTTACTGATTTGTAAGCAAACTATAGATTCTAGAACTGTAGTGCCCAGCTCTGCTTCATCATGTAGGAGGGCATTGACAGTACAAAAATTATTTATCTCGCCAGAGTTCCACTTTAAAGCACCACTTCAGCATGTTTTCTTTTCACCCCTAGAAAGGTACTTTTAATCTAAGGTCTCTGACTCTACTTTTATAATTATCCTCAGGTTCCAGGCCAGTGGTGACATCTTGCTGCACGGAAGTCAGACGTTACATCAAAAGCTCTTAATACAAGTTTATAAGTACCAGTACAAGGCCATTATGAGGTTCTAACAGACTTGCATTGAACAGTGTGCTCCTGCACGCTCCATGAGACTTTGGAGCAATCTGGCAGGTCACAAATGGGAGCCTCAGCGATAACAGGAGGGTGAAGATGGCAGCAGGTGACCATAAGACTAGACTCAGGGAGCCAAGATTAAAACCACCCTTTCAGAGCTGAAGAAAAACTCTCGAGAGGTGCTTTAAGATTAGGGTTTTAAACTGTTTTGCCTAAAGCAGCAGACACAATGTATATTATAAAGTTGCATAACTACGGTATATTTTTTCACTACATAAGTCTGGACAATCACTGTAACATTGTTAATTTACAATCATATGTTCTGCTACCATAAAAGGTTGGATATGGTTAAAAGGAGCAGTAGAGGTCTTGACTCTAAGTCTCAATTACCAAAGTTCTTTTGTTAAACCAGATATGTGATAAAAAAAGGTTACCGTATATACTCGTGTATAAGCCGAATTTTTCAGCCCAAAATTTGGGCTGAAAAGTCTCCCCCTCGGCTTAAACACGAGTCAATATGGTTGGTGGGGGCTGTGGAGGCTGGAGGAGGCGGGGGGAGGCTGCTGTATGAGCGGCCCCGTCACGTGGGGCCGCTCATTATATATGCACTGCTTCCCCCTGTCAATCTGCGGCAGGGGGAAGCAGTGCATAACTAAATAAATGGCCCCCAAATGCTGGCACTCGCCCCCATTGTAAGGGCCCCAGCTGCTTATCTTACCATCCTGGTCTTCTGCTCAGCGCCGCTCCTCGGTGCTCCGTTCTTCATCCTCCCGTCCAGCTACATCCGGGATCCCCGGCCGTCGCAGGCATATGACGTCATCGTGCGACGGCCGGAGATCCCGGATGCAGCCAGCGAGGACGGAGCATGAAAAACGGAGCACCGAGGAGCGGCGCTGAGCAGAAGACCAGGATGGTAAGATAAGCAGCCGGGGGGGTGCCCTTACAAGGAGGGGGGGTGAGTGCCAGCATTTGGGGGCTGCTGGGTACCCCCTGGGGGCTGCTGTATAACCCCTGGGAGGTGCTGAATAACCCCTGGGGGGTGCTGTATACCCCAGGGCTGCTGTATATACTGCTGGGGCCTGTATACCACTGGGGCTGCTGTATATACCACTGGGGCTGCTGTATATACTGGTGGGGTCTGTATATACCACTGGGGAGGCTGCTGTATACCACTGGGTTGCTGTATATACTACTGGGGCCTGTATATGCCACTGGGGAGGCTGCTGTATACTACCATTGGGGGGCCTGTATACCACACTGCTGGGGGCTGTATACCTGTGCTGGGGTCCACCCTCGGCTTATACACGAGTCAATAGGTTTTCCCAGGTTTTGGGGGCAAAAGTAGGGGGGTCGGCTTATACACGAGTATATACGGTATATAATATTAAAAAAGGTTTCCAGCAGCTGAAATTTATTGTTAAAAATGTTAAAATCTTTCAGAAATAATAAAGGTTATGATACTTACCTCCATTAATCCCCCCAGATTCCATCTGGTCATGTTTTCTGGTTCAATTCTTATCACATTGGAAAAACTCGATCAACCAATCACAGCCGCTGTGGCGATCCCCTTTACCCTGTGATTGGCTGAGCAGGCATTTCCGATGAGAATTACTGAGGGTGAGTATGATTTGTTTTATTACTTTTAACAGGTTTATCCCTTCACACAATGTAGCTAGTAGGAAAACCCTTTACAGCATATGTCCACTTTTGCAGGCCTTTTTACTGTTATGGCCGCTTTACACGGCACGATATCGTTGTCCAACAACGATAAAAAGTCACGTGGTTCGTGCGTTGCCGCCGATATCGTTCGTGCGTTGTGTGGTGTAAATGAGCAATGTGATGCAAGAACGATGCCAAAACAATATCGTTGGGGAATTGTGCAGGCTCTCCAACTGGTCGATATTGGCTTGACGATCTGGCAGGATCGTGCTGTGTGACAACGCAACTACGATTTGGAGCACAACTTCCCCTATTCACTCCCATGTTAAATGGTCGTTCCCTGGGTCGCTCGTCCTGCATAATGCAAAGGTATTTGTAAGAGGCCTTTTTTTCCTTTCTTATATATTATGTACCATTTAGTGATGGGCGAATCTACTCGCTAGGACTCGTTACTCGGCGAGTAGTAAGGGACTCGCAGGACTCGTTACTCGGCGAGTTTCCCAGCGAGGACTCGCAAAGTAGCGAGTCCAATGCAATTAAATGGGAATCCTAGTTTTACTAGCGAGACTCGCTCTATCACATCGCTATGTAGCTTGAATCTCCCCCAAATCGTTTAGAGAATGGCACCGCTTCACGGATACCCGCTGTAAGTAGCGATTCCGAGCGAGTCGTAGCGACTCCTAGCGAATCCTAGCGAGTCTACGAATCCGAGTCCTGTATTCTGTATTCGGGACTCGCGAATACAGAATCTGTTATGTTCCGACAAATCTTCCGAGACAGCCTAGCGTGTTAGGTCAGACAAACTTGTGAAGATGGACAAGGATGTTAGCCAATCTTATTCAGTAATGCCACAGCCCTCTTCTTGTGGCATTACTATGATTGGCTTCTGTCCATCGTGATGGCTATGTCATCGATGACAGGCAAGGCTGTATATAAGCCTTGCCACCGCCATTTTGAGCACATTTCTCTGAAGATCTGAGCTAGAACAGGGTGAGGTAGATTCTGGAGCAGATCATAGGGATTGTCAGTGAGTGTAGGGAACTTCAAGATTCCTTATATTAACCCCAAACAGCTCTTGTGAGAGCTAGCAGGAGGACAGAGGAGTACTGTGTACTGTGACACTTTAGGCAGGCAGGGAAGCAGGGAGCTGCAGCCTTTATAGTGTTCACAGGAGCGACCTCATAGCTTCGCTTACTCACTCAGCTGTTCTAATAGCTGAAGTGAGAGGCTTAGCTGAGGTACTATTTACAATTTTTTGCCAGCTGATAGATTTTGGGTCCTAAAAACCCCTTCAGCGTTATTTTGTCTGTGGCAGAACAGTGCGTTGCTGCTCTCCTAGCTGCAAATAGCACGTACGCCACCTACTTCTGCGACTAATTGTGCGCACTTAATAATTTTTTTCAGGGAATAGTGTGCTGCTTCACTGCCAAGTGTTAGCACACACTTAACCCGCCAGTAAGTGACGCCTGCAGCAACACCAAACTCCATCTCGGTGGCTGTGCGCACTTTCTAATTTTTTCAGGGAATAGTGTAGTGCTTCACTGCCAAGTGGTAGCACACACTTAACCCGCCAGTAAGTGACGCCTGCAGCAACACCAAACTCCATCTCGGTGGCTGTGCGCACTTTCTAATTTTTTCAGGGAATAGTGTAGTGCTTCACTGCCAAGTGGTAGCACACACTTAACCCGCCAGTAAGTGACGCCTGCAGCAACACCAAACTCCATCTCGGTGGCTGTGCGCACTTTCTAATTTTTTCAGGGAATAGTGTAGTGCTTCACTGCCAAGTGGTAGCACACACTTAACCCGCCAGTAAGTGACGCCTGCAGCAACACCAAACTCCATCTCGGTGGCTGTGCGCACTTTCTAATTTTTTCAGGGAATAGTGTAGTGCTTCACTCTCAAGTGGTAGCACACACTTAACCCGCCAGTAAGTGACGCCTGCAGCAACACCAAACTCCATCTCGGTGGCTGTGCGCACTTTCTAATTTTTTCAGGGAATAGTGTAGTGCTTCACTGCCAAGTGGTAGCACACACTTAACCCGCCAGTAAGTGACGCCTGCAGCAACACCAAACTCCATCTCGGTGGCTGTGCGCACTTTCTAATTTTTTCAGGGAATAGTGTAGTGCTTCACTGCCAAGTGGTAGCACACACTTAACCCGCCAGTAAGTGACGCCTGCAGCAACACCAAACTCCATCTCGGTGGCTGTGCGCACTTTCTAATTTTTTCAGGGAATAGTGTAGTGCTTCACTGCCAAGTGGTAGCACACACTTAACCCGCCAGTAAGTGACGCCTGCAGCAACACCAAACTCCATCTCGGTGGCTGTGCGCACTTTCTAAGTTTTTTCAGGGAATAGTGTAGTGCTTCACTGTCAAGTGGTAGCACACACTTAACCCGCCAGTAAGTGACGCCTGCAGCAACACCAAACTCCATCTCGGTGGCTGTGCGCACTTTCTAATTTTTTCAGGGAATAGTGTAGTGCTTCACTGTCAAGTGGTAGCACACACTTAACCCGCCAGTAAGTGACGCCTGCAGCAACACCAAACTCCATCTCGGTGGCTGTGCGCACTTTCTAATTTTTTCAGGGAATAGTGTAGTGCTTCACTGCCAAGTGGTAGCACACACTTAACCCGCCAGTAAGTGACGCCTGCAGCAACACCAAACTCCATCTCGGTGGCTGTGCGCACTTTCTAATTTTTTCAGGGAATAGTGTAGTGCTTCACTGTCAAGTGGTAGCACACACTTAACCCGCCAGTAAGTGACGCCTGCAGCAACACCAAACTCCATCTCGGTGGCTGTGCGCACTTTCTAATTTTTTCAGGGAATAGTGTAGTGCTTCACTGTCAAGTGGTAGCACACACTTAACCCGCCAGTAAGTGACGCCTGCAGCAACACCAAACTCCATCTCGGTGGCTGTGCGCACTTTCTAATTTTTTCAGGGAATAGTGTAGTGCTTCACTGCCAAGTGGTAGCACACACTTAACCCGCCAGTAAGTGACGCCTGCAGCAACACCAAACTCCATCTCGGTGGCTGTGCGCACTTTCTAATTTTTTAAGGGAATAGTGTAGTGCTTCACTGCCAAGTGGTAGCACACACTTAACCCGCCAGTAAGTGACGCCTGCATCAACACCTAACTCCATCTCGGTGGCTGTGCATTTGTCAACAATGTCCCAAAAACACCAGATTCCCAAAAACCAGTCTGCAAAGGGACAGGGACGAGGTCGGGGCCCTAGCAGTCGTGAACAACAAGGCACTGGTAGAAGTAGACAGACAAGGATTGATCGATCCACCTTCCTGCTGTCTAAATTTCCCAGTACTCAACCGAAACGTGTCTTGAGGCCGGAAGATCAAGACCAAATAACATCTTGGATGGCTGACAAGACCTCAACCACGGGTTCTGGCAGCACACAATCATCCTTGACACCATATTCAAGTGCCGCTACTGACAAAGCGGGGTCATCTAATCCACAAAATCTTCCTATTTCCTCAAGCCATCGCCAGACGGAGGAAAATTTAGACCGTGAACTTGGGCATTCGGAAGATTTATTTGGTTCTTATCAGCCATTCAGACAACCGGACCTTTCTTTGTCACTGCCTGAACAGATACTTGAACCAGACGTACATTCCATCTATGGACAAAGTTTGGATTCACCTCGTCCTGAAGAACGTCCCTTTCAACAAAGCCATAGACCGTCTCAGGAGGTGGAGGATGATGATGATGATGAGACACACATCTCATCTGGCCAGCCTGACCAGTCACGTTATCCAGATGACTTT
The DNA here is from genome assembly GCA_033576535.1 of Allobates femoralis. Taxonomy (NCBI): domain Eukaryota; kingdom Metazoa; phylum Chordata; class Amphibia; order Anura; family Aromobatidae; genus Allobates; species Allobates femoralis. The sequence goes on along the minus strand of JARQOC010000604.1, from coordinate 36,978 downwards.
GAGGAGGAGGGGGTGGATGATGAGACCACTGATCCAACCTGGACACTTGACATGCAGAGCCAACAGAGCAGCCAGGAGGAGGAAAGTGGTTATTTACCACCGCCTAAAGCACCCAGGCTTACTCCTTTATCCCGAATCCAAGCTGTGACAACAGTAGCCCAAATTGTGTCAACTGTTGCACAAACTGTACCAACTGTTGCCCCAACTTTAAGAACAGTTGGCCAAAATGTGTCTACAGTTTGTGTTGGCCAGACTCATCCTTCAGTTCCTACACCACAACCTAAAGGACGAACATCCATTGTCTGGAAATTTTTCAAAGATAGCCCATCAGTACCAAATGTGGTTATATGTAACATCTGCTATGCCAGGCTGAGCAGAGGCCAGGGCAAAGTAAACTTGAGCACGAGCAGTATGCGAAAACACATGACTCTTAAGCACCCAAGTCAGTGGTTGGCCCATCAGGGTTCGACATCAGGGCCTTCTGACCTCAACACCGTTATGCCACTTCAGAATCGTCCTTCACCATCTACTGTTCATGCAGCAGCTCCTACTCATACGATCTCACCACAAGCTGCGTTAGACCAGAGATATGACAGTAGTCAAGTGACTTGTGAGTCTGCGCCAAATGTCCAGTTGTCTGTTCCACAGCTGTATGAGAGGCAGCGGAAGCACCCATCCACACACCCTTTTTCTCGACAAATGACAGCGCAAATTTCTAAGCTGTTAGCTGTAGAAATGCTGCCATTTAGGCTTGTTGATACTGAGGCTTTTAGGGAGTTGTTGGCTGTGGCAGCACCACGATACACTGTCCCCAGTCGCAATTTTTTTTCACGTACTGCCATACCCGCGCTACATCTGGACGTGGTTAACAACTTGAAGCGTGCACTGACAAATGCTGTGAGCGGAAAAGTTCACCTGACAACTGATACCTGGACAAGTACTTGTGGACAGGGCAGATACATATCCCTGACAGCTCACTGGATCAACCTTGTCGAGAGTGTCCCAAAGTGTAATAGTGGAATATCTGCGATCCTACCAACTCCACGAATAGCGGGCACAGCATCATTCCGGGTGTCCGCGTCCTCATATACTTCTACAACACAATGTGCGTCTTCAACTTCCTTGACCACTGCTGATTTGTCCGCCACATCACGTCAAAGTTGGGAGCTTTGCAGTACTGCATCAGCCAGGCGACAACAGGCTCTTCTTAAGCTCATCTGTCTAGGTGACACACCTCACACTGCAAACGAGCTGTGGAAAGGTGTTAAACAACAGACAGATGAGTGGCTGGCCCCACTGCAACTACAACCAGGTCTTGTTGTCAGTGATAACGGACGAAACCTTGTTGCAGCAATAAAGCTCGGTAAACTTCAACACGTGCCTTGCATGGCTCACGTACTGAATCTTGTAGTTCAGAAATTCTTGAAAAATTACCCAGAGTTATCTGATCTACTAGAGAAGGTGCGTAGAAATTGCGGACATTTCCGACATTCATCAACGGCACTTGCAAATCTATCTGCCCTTCAACAGCAATTTAATTTGCCCAAACACAGATTAATTTGCGACATGCCCACACGATGGAATTCTACATTCCATATGTTGGCTAGGTTCAATGAGCAGCAGAGGGCTATAGCGGAATATCAGCTGCAACATGCCCGTCACCCAGGAAGTAATACAAGACACATTGGTACGATGGAGTGGGTCTGGATCGCTGACCTTTGCGAGGTTCTAGAGAACTTCGATTACTGCACAAAACTGGTCAGCGGTGATGAGTCCATTATTAGTCTCACCATCCCCATGCTGTGTTTGCTTACAGATTCTCTCCTGAATCTTAAAACAGAATCATTGAGGGCACAGCAGAGGGCTATGGATCCACATTTTAACATCCAGGATCAGAGCCAGCAAAGCCAATTTCAGCCGGCAACATTGGCTGCAGAACAAAACAGTGATGAGGAAGATGAAGACGATTTATTTCTCCATGGTACTGAGGTGCACCCTGATGGAACTCCCAACCCCAGTTTTATGTCGGTACAGCATGGGTGGGCTGAAGAGCAGGAGGCGGAGACCGATTTTGAGACCATGATGCCTATTGTTCATCAGTCTGGTGACACAGAAGACATGAGTCTTTGTAGCCTAGCACACATGTCTGACTTCATGTCTCAATGTCTGTCCCAGGATCCACGCGTCATTAACATCTATGACAGCGACCTCTACTGGTTGTCAACATTCCTTGACCCACGCTACAAAGACAAGTTTCCATCGCTGCTGTTGCAGTCACCAAGGGGCTTAACGATGGATTATTTCAAAAGTGTGGTGGTTGACAATTTAATGTCAATTTCACCATCTGACTCCGCTATACCACGAACAAGCAGCTCTTTGCCACAGCAGCCTTTGGTTCGAACACAAACTGCCACATTGTCAAGAAGAGGTGGTGGTAAGATGTCCACCAACTGGGCGATGTTCAACAGACCTTCCAATCTGCAACGGATTGTGCCTACGGTCCCCTTGTCTAGGAGACAAACATTGTCAAACATGTTGAACGAGTATGTGTGTGACACTACCAGCTTCTTAACCGACCCCTCTGTACCCTTTAATTACTGGGTTTCCAAGCTTCACGCTTGGACTGAGCTGTCTTTGTATGCCTTGGAGTTGCTGGCCTGCCCAGCTGCTAGTGTGACATCAGAGCGTGTTTTTAGTGCCGCTGGGGGAATTGTCACTGATAGAAGGTCACGGCTGACTACAGAAAATGCCGACAGACTCACTCTCATTAAGTTTAACAAGGACTGGATATCATCAAAGTTCTTAACCCCTTCAGACGAGAGTACCCAAACCTAGAGGGACATTTTCAAATTTGTTACGTTTGGCTCAGTGCGGTTTAAACATTATGTCCTCTTCTTACACAAAGGATAAACAATGTCCCTCTGCTAAGAAGATTGGATAAATAATGTTCCTGCTACACTTGCTGCATGACAACAAAACTACACAATCAGTGTCAGTAATGTTACTTTAATAATGCATGCACTTGTGATGTTTTTTGACCGTTGAATTATGTCAGACAATCCAAAACAGTCTCTTGGCTGAATTTTTTAAGGCAACAAGCCTATGCCTGCATTGTGGGCATTTCTCAAACTGAAATAAAACATATAGTTTGGCTCAAGTGCCTTGCATAAATTTTAAAAATGTTGATCTCGCCCCTTGGGCTAATTTTTTGAGGCTACAAGCCTATACCTGCATCGAATACGTTGCTTGTACTATGCTCACAGGACAAGCAAATAGTATGGGCCACGCGCCCTCCTCAACTTCCAAATAGAGTTGATCTCGCCCCTTGGGCTAATTTTTTGAGGCTACAAGCCTATACCTGCATCGAATACGTTGCTTGTACTATGCTCTCAGGACAAGCAAATAGTATGGGCCACGCGCCCTCCTCAACTTCCAAATACAGTTGATCTCGCCCCTTGGGCTAATTTTTTGAGGCTACAAGCCTATACCTGCATCGAATACGTTGCTTGTACTATGCTCACAGGACAAGCAAATAGTATGGGCCACGCGCCCTCCTCAACTTCCAAATAGAGTTGATCTCGCCCCTTGGGCTAATTTTTTGTGGCAACAAGCCTATACCTGCATCGAATACGTTGCTTGTACTATGCTCTCAGGACAAGCAAATAGTATGGGCCACGCGCCCTCCTCAACTTCCAAATAGAGTTGATCTCGCCCCTTGGGCTAATTTTTTGAGGCTACAAGCCTATACCTGCATCGAATACGTTGCTTGTACTATGCTCACAGGACAAGCAAATAGTATGGGCCACGCGCCCTCCTCAACTTCCAAATAGAGTTGATCTCGCCCCTTGGGCTAATTTTTTGAGGCTACAAGCCTATACCTGCATCGAATACGTTGCTTGTACTATGCTCTCAGGACAAGCAAATAGTATGGGCCACGCGCCCTCCTCAACTTCCAAATACAGTTCATCTCGCCCCTTGGGCTAATTTTTTGAGGCTACAAGCCTATACCTGCATCGAATACGTTGCTTGTACTATGCTCACAGGACAAGCAAATAGTATGGGCCACCGCCCTCCTCAACTTCCAAATAGAGTTGATCTCGCCCCTTGGGCTAATTTTTTGTGGCAACAGGCCTATGCCTGCATCGAAAACGTGGCTTGTACTAAGATCCTGCTGGAGCATGGCGAAGGGTCCCACTGTACGCTACGGAGATAACGCGTAGACGCGCTCTGTTGCAAGTAGACGTCCCAGCCTATCGCATCTGTGTTCCCAGTGTTGTTGCCATACCGAGTCATTAAGTCACCCCCCCACAAACACAGGCACTATTTATTTGTAAGCAACATTTGTATGTGCAGTCATGATTTTCCACATAATAACCAAGGTGCCTTCATGCGCCATGCGGGCCGTAAAGTACTTGCTAATGATGATGACTTTAAGCCCACCCACAAAAAAAACCTACACATCCATTCCCTCAAAAAAGACAGACACAAAGCAGTTTTTGTCAACTGGGTATTATTTCGCCATAATGGCAAAGATGTCAGAATTTTTTTTTTTTTTTTTTTTTTTTTTTGGGGGTTTAAACTTAGTAAAAAAAAATAATAACATAACAAAGAAATTGTGCAATGCACAGGAACAAAAAATAAACAAAAAAAAAAGAAGGGGTCTACAGCTGGTGGAAGGTTGCCGCATCCTCCGGCCTTGGCTGTAACGTGGCACCATCACCCTGGTCGTTGAGTAGGTCCAGGGCCCCATGCAGTACCTCACCCAGTGGTTGGAAGCCTGTAGGCTGGGGCATCTGGGCCGGTTGGCCTTGGCTTGGTAGGCCACTGATTCTTGGACACCACCTCTGGGTCGCAACATACCTGTCCCGGGGTGTGGCCCTGTCCAGGATGTTAGATCTGCTGAGCCGCCACTCCTCCAAAAAATCAAACACCTGCCCAGGATGGTTTGGGGGCCTACACGCATCGAGGACAATGTGTATTGCTGACCATGCCCGCAGTCTTCTCTCGAATGGAATGTCATCCAAGAACGGTATGAGACTGCGGGCAAAGTCAGCACTACACTGTCCTCTGCGGTCTTGTGGTGCCCCCGGGATCAGAGCAGGGCTGCTGGGGTTCCAGTGACTCCCCACACTGCTGCTGGCAGTCGGCACTGGAGGGCGCTGGTGTGGCCCTTCATCCTCCTCTTCTTGTATCTGCGGCCCCAAAGGTGGTGGTGGTGGTGGCGGCGGTGGTGGTGGTGGTGGTGGTGGTGGTGGCGGCGGTGGTGGTGGTGGCGGCGGCGGTGGTGGTGGTGGCGGTGGTGGTGGTGGTGCTACTCCCTCCTCCTCATCTGGTGGGGGTTGAGGGGCCTCCCTCCCCTCCTCAGGCAGCTGTGGTGGCGGGTTCCAACGCCGCCTCCGAAAGTGAGCAGCTCTGTGGGTAAATATAAAAAACATTTGGTGAATGGGTTGCCTTTGGAAACAAAACCATAGGCCAAACATAACATGTGCACGCTTTTTTGACTCAGTGTATCTGTGTATTCTGTGTCTTTTCATTGTTGCCCTTAAGATGGAATTGCAGCAAATAAATTAATGACATTTTTGGCTCATGCCTCAAACTATATTGTATGTGTGGGTACTGTTGCTCCACGATTTTTTGCCATTACATTACAAATTTTAAAATTAGTCTGCACTATTACACTGTGCCATGACTTAGGCAGGACAGCTATGTAGTCACTTGAAGACATATTAGTGGCCACAACTAATGTTTTGACTTTTTGTGGAAACTTTATGTGGACAAAGCTATAGCCTGACACTGTGAGGCAAACACATTATTCAGGGTTCTTTGCCATCAGATGGACACAAAAACACACAGTGTGGACGGCCTTGGTCTCAATGCACATAACCCAGATCTATAGGGCAGGTGAGCAAGACAGGAAATGGAGTCCTGCAGCATAGGTGACACATGAGCATTTGCCGTTAGTGGCCTACACTCCTTGTTGCTGCCATGTATGCTAATCAGGAATGTCTTGGTAAATAAAACACAACAAACAGATGGCTTGGGATTTGAAACGACTGTAATGGACATAGAGTATGGGGTTGTCTTTGAGCAGCAGGTCACACATCGTTGGTGCCAAACAAGGTGGTATGCACAGATGGACAGTTTTAGTTACTCCAACGGGGCCGAACCAAAAAACGGGAACAGCAAGGACAAACCTCGGGTTTCCTAAAGGACCTTGGACATAAAAGGCTGTTGCACTTAAAATATGGCCCTCTTTAGTTTGATTTAATACAGCATTAATACGCTATGTTTTCCGGAGGATTCGTAATGTGGCCATGAGTTAACGACAAAAAAAGTACAATTCACATGTGGGCCCTAATATCTACACCATCACCTTGCAGCCCCAAATATACCCATGGGAAAACTGAACCACACATATTTGTAGTGATACAGGGTATGTCCTGAAATGTGTGTGACTGTGTCAGCAATCTGGGATGGTGTACAAACAGTTTAGTGCAAAAGGGGTATATCCTTGCAACGTTATTTTGCCGAAAAAAACACCCACAACTAAATGTGTAGGGATGTATGTGGCCCTTATGCAAGTCGAGGCCATTAGGAACTGATACAACTGAGGCTTATGACAGGCAAACCAGACAGGGCCACAGACCTTAGAGGCCATTGGAGGGAAGAACATGGCTTTGTTCCACAAACATGCCAACAATAATAGCTAATTGTGAGGTCACGGAACATTGTGTCTGACCACCCTGCAGAACATTGCTTATTTGTCCAAACGTCACAATGTGACTATAAATGTGTATGTCCTGGATCATTGCCAAAGGTGATAGAATTGTGTTGCACCATGGCAGAAACAAACCCCTGTGTGGGTATGTAAACCAGCACACTCATTATAGAGCTTCATACGTACATTGTGTGCCCTCGTGGACAGGGTCCTCTCCTCTTGTACCTGTATGACCTGATTGTCTTCATGGACTGTTTTTTGTCGTTAACCCTTATCCTCATGTAAAGTGCCATGGAACCTAATGGCGCTATATTAAAAAATAATAATAACAATAATAGTAAACAACAGTGCGGCAGACACATACCTTGGCATACGGGCCACCGGTTCCAGAAATGACAGCCGTTCATAGTGGCAATATATTATGCCGTGACCAGCTTCCGGGCCCCCCTCCAGGATCCTCCGGTGTTGCCGCTTAAATTGGTCGCGGCAGCTCCTCCAGCGCTTCATAATGTGGTCAACTGTGAAATGATTTCAAACCGGGTTTAGACCTCTTTAACATTTGAAACACTAAAAGTATGTGTACAAATCAACAATAACATTTTAATCATGTTGTGTGTGAAATGTGTATACAAGGCACATGGAAACGACAGTGTGGAACATCATCAACAGCATTACGGACATTGAGCTCACGTGGCCACAATCACAAATGGGGCAGGGCACATGTCAATGCATAGAGAATGTAATAGTGCGGGCACCAGACTCCGCTCATTAGTGGTATTTATATACACCCAACCCCCTGGCCTTCAGAGCCAGGAGGAACAGCCCTTAAACTAAGTGTACTATTGTGAACCCATCCAAATATAGGCAACCATGCAACGGCGCATTATAACACATTGAGGGCCCTGTATACCCTACTATGGGGGCCCTGTATGCCCACGGGGGCCCTGTATACCCACGGGGGCCCTGTATACCCACTGCTGTGGTCTTGTATACCCACGGGGGGGCTGTAGACCCTACTATGAGGGCCCTGTATAATCACTGGGGGCCATGTATAGCCAGTGCTGGGGGACCTGTGTACCCACGGGGGGGCTGTATACCCTAATATCGGTGGCATATATACACACTGGGGGGGCCTGTATACTCTGCAGGTGGAGCTGTATACTCTGCTGGGGGGATGTCTAACAGTGATAGCCGCTGTATACAAGAATGGCGGTCAATATGGTTTCCCACTTTTTTGGGGCTAAAGTAGGGGGGTCGGCTTATACACGGGTCGGCTTATACACGACTATATACGGTAAATGCAATATAACGTGTGAACACATTTAACTCACCCATATTGCTCTGCACATCATGGCCACAACGATGAAACGTTGGGAAAACGCTCTGTGCGATCTCCCTCCAGGCCGTAGTCCGCTGGACATTATCCCCATATGCAGGGTCAGTGGGCAGCCAAAGCAGGGGCCGAGCCTCCACCAGAGCAATTAATTGCAGGGTGTCGACAGGAGCCATGCTTCCTCGCTGTGACTTTATGCGCGTCCAGCCAGGAAGCTCGAGTCGGCTTATTTCCTGTTTGCACAAAGCATGTGGTTTGCTGCAGAAAGTCGCTTGCCTCGCCTCCAACACATGCGACGTTGGCCTCGGAGACAGCAGCAAAATACAGTTGCCAGTGGGGCTTCCGACACGGCAATGCGAGCGCTTTCCGACACACATCTGCGATTTTTAAATCACACATTACTCGCTATTATTCGCTTCCCCATTCATTAACATTGGACTCGCTAGACTCGCAACGAGTAGCGAGTCCCGGGCTCGGACTCGGTAGAGTCAAGCGAGTCCGAGTAATTTAGGATTCGCCCATCACTAGTACCATTTCGGTGATTTTTCTGTAAAATAAAATTATACATGTGCTAAACATGTGGCTAGGTACTCGTAGGTGTGAGGTCCCGTGACGGGGGCTACGAGCTTACGCTATTTTGGTCCAAAATATCAAACTAAACCCTCACTGTCATCTATAGTGCTATATTGCATTTTTATATCTGCAATTTGCATTTTTTATCTGCAGTTTACATCAGTGTCCTCTAGGGGGCGACAGTCACTTGTGTTGCATTTTTTGTTGCAGAGCGGCCCGCCGTATCTAACAGCTGGGCGTCATTAATAGGCTGCTTTCTGACACTATGCTTCACTATTGGAGTGGCTGCCGCCCTGTGGTGACCTCATGTCCAGCGATACCACCTGTCTCTTCCTTGTGGCACGGCGGTCGCAGATGCTACAATCGCCCCCGTTGTCAGGGTTGTAGGAGATGGAGCATCGGTGTTGAGAGATATGGGTTGCCTCTGAGGTAGCTAATGGTGTCCTGCATAATGCAAAGGTATTTGTAAGAGGCCTTTTTTTTCCTTTCTTATATATTATGTACCATTTCGCTGATTTTTCTGTAAAATAAAATTATACATGTGCTAAACATGTGGCTAGGTACTCGTAGGTGTGAGGTCCCGTGACGGGGGCTACGAGCTTACGCTATTTTGGTCCAAAATATCAAACGAAACCCTCACTGTCATCTATAGTGATATATTGCCTTTTTTTATCTGCAATTTGCATTTTTTATCTGCAGTTTACATCAGTGTCCTCTAGGGGGCGACAGTCACTTGTGTTGCATTTTTTGTTGCAGAGCGGCCCGCCCTATCTAACAGCTGGGCGTCATTAATAGGCTGCTTTCTGACACTATGGTTCACTATTGGAGTGACTGCCGCCCTGTGGTGACCTCATGTCCAGCGATACCACCTGTCTCTTCCTTGTGGCACGGCGGTCGCAGATGCTACAATCGCCCCCGTTGTCAGGGTTGTAGGAGATGGAGCATCGGTGATGAGAGATATGGGTTGCCTCTGAGGTAGCTAATGGTGTCCTGCATAATGCAAAGGTATTTGTAAGAGGCCTTTTTTTCCTTTCTTATATATTATGTACCATTTCGGTGATTTTTCTGTAAAATAAAATTATACATGTGCTAAACATGTGGCTAGGTACTCGTAGGTGTGAGGTCCCGTGACGGGGGCTACGAGCTTACGCTATTTTGGTCCAAAATATCAAACTAAACCCTCACTGTCATCTATAGTGATATATTGCATTTTTTTATCTGCAATTTGCATTTTTTATCTGCAGTTTACATCAGTGTCCTCTAGGGGCGACAGTCACTTGTGTTGCATTTTTTGTTGCAGAGCGGCCCGCCCTATCTAACAGCTGGGCGTCATTAATAGGCTGCTTTCTGACACTATGGTTCACTATTGGAGTGGCTGCCGCCCTGTGGTGACCTCATGTCCAGCGATACCACCTGTCTCTTCCTTGTGGCACGGTGGTCGCAGATGCTACAATCGCCCCCGTTGTCAGGGTTGTAGGAGATGGAGCATCGGTGTTGAGAGATATGGGTTGCCTCTGAGGTAGCTAATGGTGTCCTGCATAATGCAAAGCTATTTGTAAGAGGCCTTTTTTTCCTTTCTTATATATTATGTACCATTTCGGTGATTTTTCTGTAAAATAGGATCGTGCTGTGTGACAACGCAACTACGATTTGGAGCACAACTTCCCCTATTCACTCCCATGTTAAATGGTCGTTCCCTGGGTCGCTCGTACACAGCGCAAAGGAGGGGGTGTAGACATCGCAGTTGAGTAGCCTGCCGATATCTCCCTGTGTAACATCTCCTATGCGATCTTGGACTAGTGCCAAAAACGTGCGTGCTCCCGTGCCGTTGTATCCAATATCGGAACGATATTGGGACGTGTAAAGCGGCCATAAGAATAGAAAAAAATAAGAAGAAACAACTTTTCAAACAATATACATTAAAAGGTAATCTACCGTCTCGTGCATTCAACTTCTATGCAGACTTCTGTCTCGGTATGGATCCAGACTGCAGATTAGCTCAAATCAAGCAGTGATGTGTCATAATACGGGTGTACACACCTTTACTTTCCAGCACTATTTAGTCTCTTTTAGGTGTAAATTTCAAACATGTTTTGCACAGATAAATAATTGCTTTGTGGACTCTTGATAACCTATTAATAACATTACAGAGATGAAATTGAATGTGGCACTTGGCTTGTCTGTTCATCCATGAGAAATACTGACACGCTAATGCTGTCACCTCTTTCAGGTAGAAATAGTACATTGCAGAGTGGTTGAAGCCGTTCCGACAATCTGGCATGTAATGCAATCAGCTCATTCAGCACCGACACATCTGTAAGCATTTGGTTATACTTTCAAAGTGAAATAAAATTCTGAAATAAAGCAGTTAGTAGTAAAGTAGTTTTCCACTTAATGGATTTCTCAAATATGTCTTGCTTTTCCTATTTTTCAAAATGGAAGGTAACGAGAAAAAATGCAGACAATAAAATTCATTCTGGTAATTCTCAGCATCTGCAAAACAAATGATGTAGTAGAAATAAATGCAAAGTCCTTGGCAAGACAAATAGCTAAATTCAGCGTTGCCAAGCAATGCTTCTCTGGATTCTGCTCTATAGCTACACAAATAGCGAATCTAATTCAAATATGGGAACTTTTCTGCTAACTAAAGTACTAAAAGTAAAGTGAAGATTTTTCAGTCTGGGGGGAGTTAATAAATTAGGAAGAGATAGATAGATAGATAGATAGATAGATAGATAGATAGATAGATAGATAGATAAATAGATAGTTTTTGTATTAACCATTGGAGGTCTGAGACTGCTATCTTTCTGACTAAGCACTCCTCCCATCATTTTAATGCCCCCTTCTTCACACCTCCATATTTCCAGTATGTGTAGTGTCTGCTATCACATGTACTGGAGACATGTTCACATGCATACTCATTACAATCTGAGTTGATTTTCACATGGAATGTTTGCTTGTATGAACTACACGCGTGTCCGTGTGGTCAGCATGGAGACATGTCTGTTTTTAATGTCAGCATGGATGACAAGAGATAAAAGACGTTTTGAGGTCCGTAAAAAACATGTACAGTACACAGTTGACATCATCCCTGGGCTGTTCATGTGACACAGACCAGAATTAAATGCATTCAAGAAATGAAAGATATTTACCGTATATACTCGCGTATAAGCCGAGTTTTTCAGCCCAAAAATTGGGCTGAAAAGTCCCCCCTCGGCTTATACGCGAGTCAATACGGCCCCCTCAAAGTTTGGCGCCCCCACCTCACTTTCTGGGCCCCCCCGCATGCAGCGCTGCGCATATACATTACCTGTCTAGCAGCTGTCACCCTCCGGTGGCGGATCGCGGCTCCCGGCTCCGGGCTCCATCTTCCTCGCTGTCTTCCTGCTTGTCAGGTGACCGGCCGGCGTCGCGATGACGTCATCGCGATGAGCCCCGGTCACAAAACAGGAAGACAGCGAGGAAGATGGAGCCCGGAGCCGGGAGCCGCGATCCGCCATCGGAGGGTGACAGCTGCTAGACAGGTAATGTATATGCGCAGCGCTGCATGCGGGGGGGCCCAGAAAGTGAGGTGGGGTCGCCAAATTATGAGGGGGGCCCTGCTGGGGCCCTGTATACTACCACTGGGGCTGTATACTACCACTGGGGCTGTATACTACTACTGGGGCTGTATGTATACTACCACTGGGGCTATATACTACCACTGGGGCTGTATACTACCACTGGGGCTGTATACTACTACTGGGGCTGTATGTATACTACCACTGGGGCTATATACTACCACTGGGGCTGTATACTACCACTGGGGCTGTATACTACTACTGGGGCTGTATGTATACTACCACTGGGGCTATATACTACCACTGGGGCTGTATACTACTACTGGGGCTGTATGTATACTACCACTGGGGCTATATACTACCACTGGGGCTGTATACTACCACTGGGGCTGAATATACCACTGGGGCTGCTGTATACTACCACTGGGGCTGTATACTACCACTGGGGCTGTATACTACTACTGGGGCTGTATGTATACTACCACTGGGGCTGTATACTACCACTGGGGCTGTATACTACTACTGGGGCTGTATGTATACTACCACTGGGGCTATATACTACCACTGGGGCTGTATACTACCACTGGGGCTGTATACTACCACTGGGGCTGGATATACCACTGGGGCTGCTGTATACTACCACTGGGGCTGTATACTACCACTGGGGCTGTATACTACTACTGGGGCTGTATGTATACTACCACTGGGGCTGTATATACCACTGGGGCTGCTGTATACTACCACTGTGGCTGTATACTACCACTGGGGCTGTATATACCACTGGGGCTGCTGTATACTACCACTGGGGCTGAATATACCACTGGGGCTGCTGTATACAACACTGGGGCTGTATACTACCACTGGGGCTGTATATACTACTGGGGCTGCGTGTATACTACCACTGGGGCTGTATATACTACTGGGGCTGCGTGTATACTACCACTGGGGCTGCTGCTGTATACTACCACTGGGGCTGCTGTATATACCTCTGGGGCTGCTGTATACTACCACTGGGGCTGCTGCTGTATATACCACTGGGGCTGCTGCTGTAACACTGCTGGGGCCTGTATATACCACTGGGGAGGCTGCTGTATACCACACTGCTGGGGGCTGTATACCTGTGCTGGGGTCCACCCTCGGCTTATACACGAGTCAATACATTTTCCCAGGTTTTGGGGGCAAAAGTAGGGGGGTCGGCTTATACATGGGTCGGCTTATACACGAGTATATACGGTATTTGTTATATATGTGCAAAATTGATAAAGGTAGATAAATAAAAAAGATAGATTATATATAGCTAAGGGTACCTTTACACGCCGCTACAACATGGTAGAAACAACCGGGTGCTTCACGTGCACGAGCACGCAGCGGTTACAAACGGTACCCGCACCGCCTTTACACGCCGCTATAAGGTGCACTACAGAAGGTTGAATCTATCTCTGGATGCACCGTCGGATGCCTAAAGTTACCTTCTGTAGAGCACCTTACCTCATTTACACGCCACTACAACAAGGTAATATGGGCGGACCTGGTGCAGCAGGGACAACACATAGGCGTGCCAGAATTGTGGATTATGAGAATTTCGTACGCTGATAGGACAGCCAGCGCAGGAGGCTGACTAATACATGACGCTCGAGCAATTGTGTAGTGTGACTGGTCAGCTCCTTAAATATGCCGCCCTATGCAGCGACTACCAATCGTAACGCAGGAGCTTCCACCAATGATCGCTGAAGAGGTGCGGTTTCCCGGAGGCTGTGTCACGCCCCGGGGAGTTATCTAGGTGACGAATAAACCTTACCCTACCGTGTTTACACGCAGTTACCACCGGGTTGAAATCAACCTGTTTTAGAGCTCGGCTCTAAAACAGGTGCCGCAAGTGACGGGTGGAAACAACCGCCTTTACACGCCGCTACCTCGGGTTGATTTGGCGGTGCAAGATACATTTCTCTCATCTACCCGGTTGTTTCCACCATGTTGTAGCGGCGTGTAAAGGTACCCTAATAGATTGATAGATGGACTTTAAAGCTATTAGCCAACTTAATAAAATAATTGAAATAAATGTAGGAGTATCCAGGCCCCCCCCCCCTTGACGTCATTGCCTGCGCTGACCAGAGGAAGCCGGAAGAAGACGGATGAAGCCGGAGGAGCGCGATGGCAGCGGTGGAGACGGCGGCGACAGGACAGTGATAAGTATAAGGATCTTACTTTGCAGGTTTGCGGAGCAAGGGGGGGGCCATGGATACTGATGGGGGGGCGCCCTGTATACTGATGGGGGTGGCGGGCGGGCTGCTGCTGTATATGACTCGCGTATAAGCCGGGCTGAAAAACACGGCTTATACGCGAGTATATACGGTACTTATACTATATCTTTTAATGTTTTACTACATTTTTAAGCTTATTTAATCTAATAATTACTATTTTATGTTTATTCTTATTATAATAATTATTAAATTTGATGCTTTAGATGTAAATACAGTTGTATGCTAGGGCATACAGTCCTTCAGCATCTCATTGGTTTGAGGAGGATGGTCCAAATTATGTTCCTCATTCCTGTGAAGTTGGTGTTGATGTATTGAAGGATGGACTGCTAACGTATCTTCTGTCTTTGGGAGGGCTGGTTCTGAACTTCTTTGGTCGATTTGCTGTTATTTGGCGCAGTTCCTCCTTTAACTTCTGAAGTCTTTTTATCTTCTTTCTCTTCAGTGTTTCTGCCTTATCTTCTTCCTGGTCTTTTACCTCCCAATACTTCATTGCTTCCTTCATCTCCTCTTCAAACAGTTGATTTGGCATCATTGATGATGGCTCAGGTTTTCCTTCATACAACGGATATGGCAAATATTTTTCCTGGGCTTCATGGTTGGTGAGCATCAGGCGCTAAGAAAAGAAGAGTCCGTTAATTATCTATTGAGATGTTCCTTTATATTTATGGAGCGAACATGGGCAACATAATATGCGGTCTGATCAGTGACCTCTATATTGAAGACTTGTGATGAGAAGAATCTGGTGCAATAGATGAGTAGCAACAGTAGCATAACTTGAATCTCATGGGTCCTGATGCAAAAGCTCCAACGGGGCCCCCAATTATTGCAAATCTTTAATAGCAATAGTGTTTTTCTATGAGCCAAAAGGACCTTTGGGGACCCCTAGGCTCCAGGGCCCAGGTGCACCTGTTGTAGTTAAGCCCCTAAGTAGCAATTGATCTCTCTCCTTCTTTGTGCTGGAGCAAAAACACAAGCAGATAATGGGATCAATCATATAATGTCCAAATGCATCACATCCTTAACCCTTTCACGACCCATGACGTAGGAGGACGTCATGGGCCAGTTACCAGGGTTTGATATGAGCTCCGGTGCGGAGCTCACATCATTTCCCCGACATCTCAACTGATCTCGTCAGCTGAGATGTCGGGCTTCCAGCACCGATCGGGTGCTGTTAACTCTTTGGATCTTGCTGTCAATCACTGACAGCGGGATCCAATGGTGCAGTGGCTGGGAGTGCTCCATTCCCTGCCTGCATCAGAAATCCTGCAGTAAGATTACTGGATTGCCGATGCCCTTGTTACAGCCCGGGGTCCTGGCTTGACCCCGGAAGCTGTTATGGAGCACTGCCAACCACTCACCGTCTGCACTTCTTATATATACCAATGTGCTGCAGCTCATCGTTATCTGTCAGAAGCGATCCGTCTGTGCAGCAGAGTGCCTCTCTATGGGGCAGTGTAAAAGTAAGAATGAATTGAAAAATAAAGTTTTTAAAAACATGTAAAAAAAACATAAAAGTTCAAATCACCCCCTTTTCCCCAATTCACAATAAAATTATTTATAAAATAAAAAAATACACGTTTGATATCGCCGTGATCAGAAATGCCTGATCGATCAACATATAAAATCAATTAATGAGAGCCGTAAACAGTGTAATGGAAAAAAAGATCCAAACACCAAAATTAGGTTTTTTTGGGGGCTGAAACGTTGCTGTAAAATACAATAACGGATGATCAAAACAGCACATCCACCCAAACATGATATCACTAGAAATGTCAGCTCAAGACTCAAAAATAAGCCACAAAATACAAGTATAAGGCTGGGGTTCCACATAAGCCCTCAGTCCGTTTTTGGCTTCAGTTTTCTCATTTTTTTTTTCTAAGTCCAAAAACTGACAGAAAAACGGATTGGGTGTAATAAACACCCTGTCCGTTTTTCTATGGAGCTCCAAACATTGCCCTGTCCGTTTTTGAGTCAAAAACGTTGCATGCAACGTTTTTGGCATCAGTTAAAAAACGCATGCGTTTTCATGCGTTTTTTTAACATGGGGCCCTATGGGAAACGCATGCGCGAACGCATGCAAACACGCACTTGCGTTTGCGCATGCGTTAGCGCATGCGTTTTTTTAATGAAAATTCCAAAACCTTCAGGAGTGCAGGAGGCTCAAAAAGCACCCAGAAAAAAAACGGATTGGTGATGAAAATCACTTCCAAAAACGGATTTCTATGTGTGACCACAGCCTAAGATATAGCGTAATGGCAGTAATATTAACATTAAGAGATTGACGAGCACACCTATGAGGCTGGGGTCACACATAAGCCCTCAGTCAGTTTTTGGCTTCAGTTTTGTCATTTTTTTTTTCTAAGTCCAAAAACTGACAGAAAAACGCATTGGGTGTAATAAACACCCTGTGCGTTTTTCTCTGGAGCTCAAAACATTGCCCTGTCCGTTTTTGAGCCAAAAACGCAGTAAACAGCGTTTTTGGCATCAGTTAAAAAACGCATGCGTTTTTATGCGTTTTTTTAACATGGGGCCCTATGGGAAACGCATGCGCAAACGCATGCAAACGCATGCACTTGCGTTTGCGCATGCGTTCGCGCATGCGTTTTTTTAATGAAAATTCCAAAAACGTACAGGAGTGCAGGAGACACAAAAAGCACCCTATAAAAAACGGATTGGTGATGAAAATGACTTCCAAAAACGGATTTCTATGTGTAACCCAAGCCTAAGTGTAGGTGCTAGCAAGAGAAAAATCATTACTATATACATATAATCCGCTGCACACTACACACTACAAGATACAAGTATAAGATATAGTGTAATGGCTAAGTGTATACCAGGTCCTAACCTTATGCCTCTGTCTGCGGTAAAAAAGCGTCTGAGGATGTCAGTGCCTCTAAGTGCATTTTAAAACCTGCGTGTATGGGTGTGGTTGAAGACTTGATAAAACAAGGAATGAACTAGATGGTAAAATGGACTAGCTATCAGGCTATGTAGGGTGCTCAAGTAAAAAAAAAGCAGTAATATTAACATTAAGAGATTGACGAGCACACCTATAAGTGTAGGTGCTAGCAAGAGAAAAATCAATACTATATACATATAATCCGCTGCACACTACACACTACAAGATACAAGTATAAGATATAGCGTAATGGCTAAGTGTATAAAGCTAATGTAAATTTGGATGAGGAAACTTGCAAAACTGCTAAGAATATATATAAGCAAAATGAGAATTTTAGTTAATGTAATGCATTACATATAAGCCCGATAACCAGTCTTCAAGGTATTCTCATGTATACCGGGTCCTAACCTTTATACATTAGCAATTACGCTATATTTTATACTTGTATCTTGAAGTGTGTAGTGTGCAGCGGATTATATGTATATAGTAATGATTTTTCTCTTGCTAGCACCTACACTTATAGGTGTGCTCGTCAATCTCTTAATGTTAATGTCAAAAAATAAGCCATCACACAGCCCCAGATTCCGAAAAATGATGAGGCTACGGGTAGCAGAACATGGCACAAAAAGTGTGATTTGTTTTTTTTCAAACGTCTTCACCACTTAGACACCAGTAAAGGTATACATGTTTGGTGTCTACGAACACATACTGACCTGAGGCATCACACCGTCATATCAGTTTTACCATATAGTGAACATGGCGACTTAAAACCCCAAAAAACAAACGTGTGATTGCACTTTTTTTGCAATTTTACTGCACTTGGAATTTTTTTGCAATTTCCCTGTACACCATATGGTAAAATAAATGACTGCATCTGAAGGTACAACAAAACAACAAGCCATCATATGTCTATATTGGTGAAAAAATAAAAAAGTTATGGCTCTTGGAAGCAGGGGAGCAAAAAATGAATAAGAAAAATGAAAAATTCCCGGGTGGTGAAGGGGTTAAAGTTACAGGAGAATTCCTTTTTTTCCAAATCAAAGTGACCTGCTGGATTCTGAATGATTACGTGCATAGAAAATTATACAAATTACTATTGGAAACTATTTTATAACTGACTTTCTGCTCTATCTACCATGTGTTGGAATTTTGTGGTAGACTAATAGATATTCTGGACTAATAAATGCTGGATTTAAGAAATGACACTATATTTTCAAATGAACTAGAATTCTTTTTTATTTAAAAAATAATTTGACATGAGAAGTGTCCTGATAACATTTGTAACAGTGCTAGATGTCCTGACGAAAACAGAATCTGGTAAGTGTCCACTCATCATTCATCAGGATGGACAATAGGGTAAGGGGTCCATCTATAATAATAATAATAATGTTTATTTATATAGTGCCAAAATATTCGGCAGCGCTTCACAATTCAGAGGTTCATATTTAAACAAAGATGCTGATCTCCAGAGAGCTGCGACTCACTGCTATCCTGTACATATCCTGTGCTGTAGAATCGAAAGGGGAATCTGGATTCCAAAAAACATTTACTCATTGATCTGATAAAGACTCAAACCCCACAGTTTCCCACACGTGTTCATAATGAATGTCCTCCCAAGTATCAGACCTCCCCCATTACACCCATACATGTAGGTGTCAATATAAAATAGGAAGGGGGAACAAGAGGCGCAATAGTGCCCTATCACTCAGACACTAAGAGATGAGAGGTATATTGTCAAAACCACTCACCTATTCCAGTTGTGATGACCCACAACTGGCTTGAAGGCATACAATCAATACCGGCTGCTGCAGGACCTCCACCAACCACTCGCACGTGGGAAGACTCTCAGGAAGCTGGGAAAAGGTGTGTGACAGTCCGCGCCACCGGGTACCAAAGAAATCACCTGGGATGCAGGAAGTTATTTCAAGCTTTGTCTTTATTCTCCAACATGTTTCTGCGCTCCACCTGGCGCCTTCCTCAGGGATATCCCTGAGGAAGGCGCCAGGTGGAGCGCAGAAACATGTTGGAGAATAAAGACAAAGCTTGAAATAACTTCCTGCATCCCAGGTGATTTCTTTGGTACCCGGTGGCGCGGACTGTCACACACCTTTTCCCAGCTTCCTGAGATATATGTAGGTGTGGCGCCCCTAATGCAAGGCGCCACAGGGAGGTACTGCACCCCAAACAGAAAGTGTAGTGCCTCTATAGTCATGAATATGGGGTTTATCACAGAGTCTGTCATAAGCACACATACACTAGGCCACTTTAGGGTAGGGGACCGTATATTCAGTAGGTCCCAGGGGGTGGAGCCTAGAGAGAGCGGGAGACAGAGTGACAGTAGTTCCAGTCAGCGAGTGAGTGAGCAGGAGGACGGATGTCAGGAGACTGCATCCGTGACAGGAGGGCACCTCTTTGGAGAGAGGTGACCCAGACACCGGAGGGGACGAAACAGGACCGGTTGGAGCCAGCTGGGGAGTCTGGGGTCGACACCGGCATACCAGAGCAGAGGCAGACAATCAGTCTATCCCTGACTGCAAACCGACAAGCTGTGGGACCGACATAAGGAAGCCATAGCGTCACGGAGTGAATCCCTACCTCAGTTCCAAATTGGGTCCAGGACACTTTAGGGAAAGGACCGAATTCCGGTGGCGGGAGGATTACTCTTCTGTCGCTCGCGTCCGTACCGGTAAGGAACCGACTGTACCTAACAGTAATAGACCAGGGACTGGCGAAAGGGCTCTTCAGGGTGGTTAAAGAGAGTTAAAGAGGAACCCAGACCCAAAAAGCTATTACAAAAGAGACAGACTCTGTGAGAAACCCCATATCCATGACTACGGAGGCTGATTTTCTCATTACAAGTAAGCTCAAAAATGCTGAGAACACCAGGCAGAGCAGACAATTGTGCCACAACGGCTGTTGTTACCTGCCACCAGGAAGAGCAAACATCGTATATGTATTTACTGATGCACTGTACTCCCCCTAGTGGCAGCAGGAAAACAGAATTTTATCACAGGACACTCTGTTGCAGATATTATTTATAGGGGGACTTTTTTTTTCACCACTAACGTCAATGAGATTAGTATTCAGATGCTGTCAGCGGGGATTCATCTTTATCTGCTGTTAATGAAGTCACTTTGGCTGTCATTTTTATGGACTTCCCTGTACTTATGGGCATGAAGAACATAGAAATACATTTATGCAATATATCGTTACTTACAGGGCACCAGGACAATCTGGTGTACCATATGGCTTTGCATGTGGGATTACCTATACTGCAGTATTTTGGATGCAGTCCACATCCAAAAATATTAGTTATAGTGCCATGGTTTGTAAATGTCTTGATTATTTTTGATGTTTGTGCACCTGGACACAGGAACATCAAGATGACTTGGAGATGGACTTGTAACCTCAAAATTGTTGATACTTTTCAAAAATTTCAGTTCTCAAGTTCTCAGACAGTGTTCTTCTCTTTCTGTTCTCCATGCTTAGTGTGGCACACACAGACACAAAATGCAAAGATTGAGTTAACTTCTCCCCTTTTTATCTGGTTTCAGGTATGATTTCATATTGCCCACCCTGTTACTTGCCACAGGTGAATTTAAAAGAACATAACATGCTTGTCACAAAGCTGTTTATCTACAATTATGGAGAGGTGTGAACAATTTTTTTCTGCCCATATTTGGAGTTTTGTTTGAAATTATCAAAGAAACATAAAATGTTAGAGTTGTAAGGAACCTCCAGGTTTATCGTGTTCAACCCTCTGTTCAATGCAGGATTCACTAAGCCATCTCGAACAGATGTCTGTCCTGTGTCTATTTGAGGACTTTCATTAAAGGAGAACTCACCAACTCTAGTGGCAGCCTGTACCACTCATTGATCACCATCACTGCCAAAACGTTTTTTCTGATATCTTATCTGCATCCCTTTCATTTTCATTCTTTTGCTTTTTGCGTTTCCATGTGCAAATGAGAATAAGGATGATCACTTTACACTGCAACATCCCTTCAGATATAAATAGTTTTTAAAGTGTAACCGTCATTTCAATTTTTATTTAATAATAATGTATAGTAAGTGATTATAATAAACTTTCAAATATATTTCATAAGTGAAATCTGGAAGAAAATCTTTCAAAAACCTTCCAAAAGATGTCCCCACTAAGTTGTTTCTAAACTGACATATGCTGGTTGTCAGGGAAATCTGTCTTCAGCTCCAAAAATTAATACGGCCACATAAGGGGTGATGGGTGGGGCCTACACAACGTTCACAGCTGATACGACAGGCCAAATTCTTACTTTGCCACAGATATAATATGTCAAGGGTGTGTTAGGAGATCTCCGTACACATTGGATGGACCATGTATCAAATGTACATGGGAGGCTTAATAGCCACAGTTGCAGCTAAGCAATTATGCTTTGAAAAAAACTAATACCCAAGGTGTTTAAGCCCCCAATACACATTAGACTAATGTCATTTGAACCCATCAATATCATCAGGTTTGGTAGAGTGCATAAAGTGTATGGGGGCGCCGGCCAATTGAAGGTCGAGGGAGAAGTCTATCATGCATTTATGATTTCGGACTGCCAATCATATTGTTCTCCTGCAAATAAGTCTCTGGCCAGCATGTCAACTGAACGAGCTCTCCAATGTATGGAAGTGCTGACTGATATAGCTGTCTGCTGAATGATTGTATGAAGCATCATTGAGCCGACAGCCATCTAATTTGTATGGCTGGCTTAGGCCTCTTTCACATCAGTGGTAAACACTGATCGCGGCAGTTGCGGTGAAAAAACGCAACTGCCGCGGTTACCGCATAACGGCCGCACTTACGATTCACTTGCGGCAAGCCCCATGCAATGTCTATGGGGCTTGCGGTAAGTGTGCGGCAAGTCCGGCTTCGGCACTTGCGGCAGATGAGGCCGCGAAAAAAAACGCAACTATACCGCACTTGCCGAACCTGCCGCAAGCCCCATAGACATACCATGGGCTTGCCGCAAGTGAACCGCAAGTGCGGCTGTTATGCGGTAATCGCGACGGTTGCATTTTTTTCACTGCAACTGCCGCGATCAGCGATTACCGCTGATGTGAAAGGGGCCTTAGACTGAGTCCAATCCCATATTAAAAGGGTTTTTCCCAGTTAAAGGGAACCTGTCACCCCAAATCACCCTTGTAAGCTGTAAATACATGTCCCTGAAGCATTACACTACAGTCCTACACATCCCTTTGTGGTGTTTTAGTTCAATATGAAAGTGCACTTTAGTCGTTTGCAAACTTACTAAATCCATGCCAGTGGGGCGTTCCCAAGCCTCCTTGTCTGCGAGGCGGTTCCCCTGTGTGCCGCTGTATTACGCCCTAATGGGCGTTTTTTCAAACTTTCTAGCGCGGGCACGATTCATAATCTCGTGCCCGCATCGTCACGGTCATGTGATGCCGTGACGCGTCATTTCCGGGCGGCTGGGTCGCTGCTGTCTGACGCGCACTGGCCAACTTCAGCGCATGCGCAGATCGCTTGCTGAAGTCGGCCGGTGCGCGTCAGACAGCAGCGACCCAGCCGCCCGGAAATGACGCGTCACGGCATCACATGACCGTGACGATGCGGGCACGAGATTATGAATCGTGCCCGCGCTAGAAAGTTTGAAAAAACGCCCATTAGGGCGTAATACAGCGGCACACAGGGGAACCGCCTCGCAGACAAGGAGGCTTGGGAACGCCCCACTGGCATGGATTTAGTAAGTTTGCAAACGACTAAAGTGCACTTTCATATTGAACTAAAACACCACAAAGGGATGTGTAGGACTGTAGTGTAATGCTTCAGGGACATGTATTTACAGCTTACAAGGGTGATTTGGGGTGACAGGTTCCCTTTAAGTGATTTTTTTTTTTACTAATTTGACATGACTACTAGAAATGTTCTTCATCTCTGCCATACCTCCAGACTTTATGTACCGGCTGCAGTTGGGATGTTACCTCAACAGCTCTGCAGCCAATCTGTCACAATTCCTACACTCAGTGTACTTTGGATGCAATGAGTGACAATTTTGTAGTACTATGGAATCAGGGCTTGCTGAGCTGACAGTTTTGTGAGTGACAGCCCAGTAGTTCAATGTAGTGCTGAGCTGTCAATGTAATGATTGACAGTTCAGCTGTCCAATCTAAGACTGGTGGGTGCTGGGCTTTTTTGGGTGTTCCTTTTGATTGCCCAGCTACTTAGCTGAACAGTTAGTCCCAGATCTGTAAGTCGTAGCGTTTTTGCACATTAATGAATGTTGTCTCTGTTCATCTGTGTTATGTGTTCTGATTTATTTTTGCCAAACCTTGAACCTCCCCTGACCACTCGCTTTCCTTGTCTCTTTGCTTTTATCCACTACTAGATGGTGGCAGATTCTAACGCATCGGGTATTCTAGAATAAAAATAAATAAATAAAAAAAATATATAAATAAATAAATGTATTTGAAATACAATATGCGGCGCTCAGTGATTTTCAAATATGGCGCCATGGCACGCGACGCTATTCTGATTGGTCGCTGCTGAATGCAGCAGCCAATCAGAACAGCGGCGCGCGCCATGGCGCCATATTTGAAATACAATGTGCGTCGATTAATGTATTTCAAATATGGTGCCATGGCGCGTGCCGCTATTCTGATTGGCCGCCGCGTTCAGCAGCGACCAATCAGAATATTGGCGCATGCCATGGCGCCATATTTGAAATACAATGTGTGGCACTCAGTGTATTTCAAATATGGCGCCATGGCGCGAACCGCTATTCTGATTGGCCGCCACGGACCTCTGTGCGGCAGGTGGCCGCAGCTGAGCTACTGCTACACAGAGGTCAGCGGCTTGCCAACCACGAGATGACCGGCTGACACCGGTCATCTCCCGGCTGGCACGCGCATACCTCTGCACATGAGCCGGGTTTAACGACGGCCAATGAGCGCTGGTGGAAGTGGCCGCTAGACAATTATATATTAGATTCTCCTGGTATTCTTAACCCTGACCATGACCTGACTACTGACACTGAGCAGAGCTGGGAGAAGACCAGATCCAGTGTATTCCAGTTTTCATGCCTAGGAGAGTTAGTAAGTTATGAGAAGCCGAGAGAGGATAGGATGTTAGAAAGAATAGAGGAGTTTGTATGTAGCGATGCCCAAATAGTTGAGCAGCCACGGTCACATGAAGGAGCCAGTGAGAAAGTGTCACAAGAGGTGGATGCAATTGCCAGAAAGTCAGGAGGAGGGCCAGGGTGTGGAAGTGGAAGAATACATGGTGGATGATGTAGAAACTGACCCAACCTAGCAGGAGGACATGCGAAGCGAGGACAGTAGCGCACGGGGAACTAGGTGACAAACCATACAATGCTGAAGAGTTGTGGACAGCTCTGAAAGAGCAGGCAGATCTGTGGCTCACACCGCTGAACCTATAGCCAGGCATGGTCATGTGTGACAATGAGCAGAACCTGGTAGCGGCTCTGAGGTGAGGCGAGCTCACACATGTCCCATGCCTGGTCCATGAGCTCAACCTCGTGGTTCAGCGGTTTCTTAAATCCAACCCGGAGCTGTTGGATCTGCTTGTCAAAGTATGCCACCTGTGTGCCTATTTTAGAAAGTCACCTACTGCTTCGGCCATCCTTGCCGGCTTTCAGCAGCGTTTGCAGCTTCCGGCTCACAGACTGGTGTGTGATGTCCAGACGTATTGGAACTTGACACTGCAGTTGTTGGTCAGGATTTGTGAGCAGAAGAGGGCAGTTGTTGACTACCAGCATCAACAAGGCTGTCAGTATTTGGTTCAGACTCCACACATAAGACCTCACGAGTGGACATGGATGTCCAACATATGTACCATCCTCCAAAACTTTGAGGACTCCACTAAAATGGTGAGCGGCGATGACGCCATCATTAGCGTCACCATCTCCCTTCTCTGTTTTCTGAAACACTCACTGCTCAAAATCAAAGAGGATGCATTGCAGGCGGAGCATGATGAGATGGAGCAAGGAACCATACATGGTAATTACACACAGGCCAGCCTCATCTCATCCCAACGTGGATTGGGGGACAATGAGGAGGTGTTTCATGCGCTATAGACGGTACTACCTGCACAACTATCATACCGTCTGTTCAGTGTGGATGGCCAGAGGACAGGGAGGAGGAGGAGAGCATGGTCAGTTGTCCTCTTGGTGAGGACACATAAGTCTTGCTTGTTACCAGTCTGGTGCACATGGCTGACTTTATGTTACGCTGTCTGTCCCGTGACCCTCACGTTATCAAAACCTTGGGTGACACTCATTACTAGTTGGTGACACTTTTAGACCCACACTACGAAGAGAACTTTATATCTCTTATTCCAGAGGCAGAGAGGTCTACCAAAATGGGGCAGTACCAGAAGGTCCTTGTTGCGGAATTATTAAAAAAAATTCCCATCTCAAAACGCTGGTGGCAGAGGCCACAGTTTGGTGGACAACCAAGGAGTACAGGTGAGAGAGACACAACTCCAATCCAACAGAGGCAGGTGAACAGTCTCAAAGATCTGTGAGAGTTTTCTCAGACCCTCCCTTGGCACAGGCCCTGAGGCACAGAATACTTTCACAAGGACTGCAAAGTTTGGGATGATGCTGAAGAAGTACATTGCTGACTGTACAAATGTCCTCCTTGATTCCTCTGTGCCTTGTAATTGTTGGGTATCCAAGCTGGACATGTGGCATGAACTAGCTCTCTATGCCTTGGAAGTCCTGGCCTGCTCTGCCGCTAGTGTTTTGTCAGAGCGTGTTTTTAGTACCGCAGGGGGAATTATTACTAATAAGCGCACCCGCCAGTCAACTGAAAATGCTGACAGGCTGACTCTTGTCAAAATGAACAAGGGCTGGATTGGGCCAGACATTTCAACACCACCAAATGATAGCAGTGTAATAAAAACTCAAAGCCAGTGTCTTTTTTGGGGAGGTATATTCCCATGCTCCTCTTCACCCCCACTCATGGGTATATGCTTCCTGATTTTGGCTATTTGCTGTAGTCCTCCTCCTTCGCTTCTCCTCATCCTCCACCACCATATCACCAGGGTGACCATGGTCCATGATGCAACACCCACATCATAATTTTTAAAGGGTGTTTGTGATGCCTATAACAAAACTAAAAGTTATACAGTATATTAATGTATACCCCCCAGGGATAAATGTTTCAGTCCATACTTAGTGCATGGGCATTACAAGTATAGAAGACCCACTACTTTGTAATGGAAATGTTGTTTTCATGAGGCCCTCTTCCACATCCCTTCCAAGGGGCATCAGAGTGCCTCCCGATTATTGTCAGGCCTGCATAGGGCAACACTATGTGAGACCCACTTGATAAAAATGGGAACATTATTTTTGTGAGGCCCTCCTCCACGTGTCTTCAAAGGGGCATGGGCGTGCCTCACAATTTTTTTTTTTAATCTTTAATGTAATAAAATAAAAAAAATACACCAACACTGTCTTACAAGTGAATATGAGCCCTTAACATTTTCCCCAGGAAAATCAATTTTGGTTTCATTTTTGGATATTTTATTGAGAGCCCATAAAAGTGGCGTAATTCTCAGACAACATTGTTCACAGCAGTGACCTGGGAGTCAGAAATTCTTAAAGTGGACTTCCCCATGCTGTTCCCATGTCATTTGAGCACTGTTCTTATACATTTGTGACATTGTAAGGGTTTATCTAAACTGCTGGGGTGCCGCTGGAAAAATGCTCGACTTTCCCATAGGTTAACATTGTGCTCAGTGCTCGGGTCGAGCACCCTAGCATCTCGATATGCTTGACCCAAGCATTGAGCACCCAAACATTTTAAATAGTTTTAAGATACACATCCTGCTTTGTGCCCACTATAGAATCCCAGTTGGTGGTACCAGTTCTTTGTTGATGAGATCCAGTACAACATATATATTGATGGGCTATTGAGAAGTAATCTGTACCTGT
This sequence comes from Allobates femoralis, assembly GCA_033576535.1. Taxonomy (NCBI): domain Eukaryota; kingdom Metazoa; phylum Chordata; class Amphibia; order Anura; family Aromobatidae; genus Allobates; species Allobates femoralis. Next base: position 9,696 of record JARQOC010000604.1, on the reverse strand, counting down.
GCACTTTGTATTATTGTATCCAAACCGGAGAATTCTGTGATGGGAGTTTATTTACAGTTTGTCTACTGCTAGTCATTTTTCATTTGAAAATCTATATACCGGTATGTTAACCCAATAGGGTGTTGTTATTCGTGTTCACTACTCTAAATTTGCGTTGTCTTTTATACTCTTTGTTTGAATTATAATAAAGATGGAAGAATTTTAATACTAAAATGGAGTAGTGTTACTCTTATAGCCATAGACTATTGGTAATATGGGTGAAAAACCTCCATTTGGGTGAGTTGTGGATTGTCCTAATTTGTTGGGTAGAGCATTCCAGAGTAAAAACAATAAAATAGAAAGAGCATGGGATTCTATGATTTGTGCGAACATTTCATGAGCTATATGGTGGCAGTGAATAGCTTGGAGTTCCTCAGAAAAGTGCGCAAACCCTGAGTGCCATACACGGGAGTACAGAGGAGAGAGTGAACAGAATGTGTAAAAAGAAAAAAGCATCTAAATTAAAATGGCAATTTACATGATTTCATAAAAAAAACTTTACAAGGATTACACAAGAACAATATAAATAACTACAACCATATGAAAGGAGAGGGGCAACAGCAAAAAAACAAAAACGAAGACAAAAAACAGAACTAATAACAGGTCCAAGAGTGTGACCAAAAAAAAAAAATACAATTTTCTAAAAGAGCTCATCTATAGAATTGTTTTATATATAAATTATTCCGTAGTGTAATAAAGATCTATCTATAAATTGAGAAACTCCCTCTTATGACTAACCTATGAGGCGAGCGCTAATAAGGTGCAAGTGCTAATAGAAAGGGTTCACAAATGACACAACAGTGGAAAAATATCCCTTTATAAAAGTAATACATCTATGTCTCTATAAATAACCAACCTTCATGTTAATAGTGAGTTACTTATTAAAGTGCTACTACCAGTGAAGATCCACAGAAGGTGCCACAAAGATTACATGATTCTTTAAAAGAGTAAGGGCCACTTTACACACACCAACTTATCTGTCCAACTTCTGACCAACTTGCTTGTTGCAGTGAAATCATGGACACATTGTTCCATTGTACACAGCCACAAAATGGAGCAATGTGTCCATGATTTCACTGCAACCAGCAAGTTGGTCAGAAGTTGAACAGATAAGTTGGTGTGTGTAAAGTGGCCATCTGCATTATAAACATCACTAGCCAGCAGATTACTACGTACCCATTATAGAGATGAATTATAAAGCAGACTACCGGCTACTAGCTCCAAGGACAGACACATGTACACACAACACACACCTTCAACATAGGTTTCTCAAGGATCTCTTTATGGCTTCATCAAGGAGGAGACAGAAACATAAGGTCCTGGTGTTTTTTTGTGCTCATACAACTCACTAAAGTCAGTGAAAACAACTGATGAGTAAATGCCGCTATAGTGGCGCATGCGCAGATTGCCCATGTCACCAGGCAAACATCCGGCCATCCCAGTAGATGACTGTGGAAAGGTTCCCATGGATCCCTGGCACGCGCAATGCCATTTGGTCACTGGCATTGTATGCGAAGTGTAGCAGCGCCATCCGCGCATGCTCACAGTGGTAAGGACAGGCAGTCTCCAAGTGGAGAGCAAGACAACAATAACATATTTATAAGATATGCCTCTGTACCGCATGTTATATACTCTGAGATTAAAGGATAATATCCTGATCTTTATTATGCGATGAATCTAAGCAATCCTATTAACTTCATAATATAATAAACAGGATGGCGCACTGTAAATTAGATAGATGGTCCGGTCTGCTGTAGGTGACAAGCCATTTCTCCTTAGTTGCAAAATGGATATTCAATGAGCAGGAAATATAGAAAAATCCACCGCTATCATTATGAATATAATGAGCCAATATAAGTAGAAATTAATAACAAAATAAAAACAACATTAAACATGTGAAAAAATATCACATGAATGTAATCATGTAAATGGCTATTTTAGTTCAGACACTTTTTCCTAATAAATTCAATAAAATTAGTATTTATTTTTGCACAAAAACTCTTGTGTTTCTTCATTTTTTGGAGGCACTGCTGTACCATTAGTGCACAGATTGGGCATCAGATGTTGAGCTGCACTATTTTCTGGCTATGGTATTTATGGATCTAACTAGCTGTGAGCCCGATGCAAATGCATCGGGTGTCTAGAATACTATACTTTGTATGAGGATTACCGCAAGCGCGCCGCAAGTGTAACGACTCGCTGTCGCCGACCAATTAGAAGCGCGGCTCAGGCAGCGACTCGCAATGGCCTCGCGGCCATTGCTCGCGCTACCTGACCGGTAAATCGTTAACTTTGAGGCCGAGCCTCTGGTTCGATTTTCGGCCAGCGACTCGCAATGGCCGCTTCGCGGCCATTGCTCGTACTCAGCCTGCGCGAGCAATGGCCTCGCGGCCATTGCTCGCGCAAGCCAGCGACTCGCATTGCTCGTCCTCAGCCTGGGCGAGCAATGGCCTCGCGGCCATTGCTCGCGCAGGCCAGCGACTCGCATTGCTCGTCCTCAGCCTGCGCGAGCAATGGCCTCGCGGCCATTGCTCGCGCAAGCCAGCGACTCGCATTGCTCGTCCTCGGCCTGCGCGAGCAATGGCCTCGCGGCCATTGCTCGCGCAGGCCAGCGACTCGCATTGGCCGCTACGCGGCCAATGCTTCGCCGTGCTGACGTCACAGAGTGACATAGCCACGGCCTTTTCGGGGACCCACACGAAAGTGCCTACGGCAATTATATAGTGGTTACTGTACATTGCATATGGAGGGGTGAGGAGAGCGGAGGCTGGAGGGGAAAGCGGAGGCTGGAGGGGAGGGCAGAGGCTAGAGGGCAGAGCAGAGGCTGGAGGGCAGAGGCTGGAGGGGAGAGCGGAGGCTGGAAGGGAGAGCAGAGGCTGGAAGGGAGAGCGGATGCTGGAGGGCAGAGGCTGGAGGGCAGAGGCTGGAGGGGAGAGCGGAGGCTGGAGGGGAGAGCGGAGGCTGGAGGGGAAAGCGGAGGCTGGAGGGGAAAGCGGAGGCTGGAGAGCAGAGCGGAGGCTGGAGGGCAGAGCGGAGGCTGGAGGGGAGAGCGGAGGCTGGAAGGGAGAGTGGAGGCTGGAGGGGAGAGCGGAGGCTGGAGGGGAGAGGCTGGAGGGCAGAGGCTGGAGGGGAGAGCGGAGGCTGGAGGGCAGAGGCTGGAGGGGAGAGCGGAGGCTGGAGGGGAAAGGCTGGAGGGGAGAGCGGAGGCTGGAGGGCAGAGGCTGGAGGGAGAGGCTGGAGGGGAGAGGGGAGAGCGGAGGCTGGAGGGGAGAGCGGAGGCTGGAGGGGAGAGCGGAGGCTGGAGGGGAGAGCGGAGGCTGGAGGGCAGAGCGGAGGCTGGAAGGGAGTGCGGAGGCTGGAGGAGAGGGCAGAGGCTGGAGGGTAGAGCGGAGGCTGGAAGTGAGAGCAGAGACTGGAGGGGAGAGCGGAGGCTGGAGGGGATTGGCTGGAGGCTGGAGGGGATTGGCTGGAGGCTGGAAAGGAGAGGCTGGAGGGGAGAGGCTGGAGGGCAGAGGCTTTAGGGCAGAGGCTGGAGGGGAGAACGGAGGCTGGAGAGGAGAGCAGAGGCTGGAGGGGAGAGCGGAGGCTGGAGGGGAGAGCGGAGGCTGGAGGGGATTGGCTGGAGGCTGGAGGGGATTGGCTGGAGGCTGGAAAGGAGAGGCTGGAGGGGAAAGGCTGGAGGGGAGAGGCTGGAGGGCAGAGGCTTTAGGGCAGAGGCTGGAGGGGAGAACGGAGGCTGGAGAGGAGAGCGGAGGCTGGAGGGGAGAGCGGAGGCTGGAGGGGAAAGCGGAGGCTGGAGGGGAGAGCGGAGGCTGGAGGGAGAGAGCGGAGGCTGGAGGGGAGAGCGGAGGCTGGAGGGGAGAGGCTGGAGGGGAGAGCGGAGGCTGGAAGGCAGAGCGGAGGCTGGAAGGCAGAGCAGAGGCTGGAGGGCAGAGCACAGGCTGGAGGGCAGAGCAGAGGCTGGAGGGCAGAGCAGAGGCTGGAAGGCAGAGCAGAGGCTGGAGGGCAGAGCAGAGGCTGGAGGGCAGAGCAGAGGCTGGAGGGCAGAGCAGAGGCTGGAGGGCAGAGCAGAGGCTGGAGAGGAGAGCGGAGGCTGGAGAGGAGAGCGGAGGCTGGAGGGGAGAGCGGAGGCTGGAGGGCAGAGCAGAGGCTGGAGGGCAGAGCAGAGGCTGGAGGTCAGAGCGGAGGCTGGAGGTCAGAGCGGAGGCTGGAGGTCAGAGCGGAGGCTGGAGGTCAGAGGGGAGGCTGGAGGTCAGAGGGGAGGCTGGAGGTCAGAGCGGAGGCTGGAGGTCAGAGCGGAGGCTGGAGGTCAGAGCGGAGGCTGGAGGGCAGAGGCTGGAGGGCAGAGCGGAGGCTGGAGGGCAGAGGCTGGAGGTCAGAGCGGAGGCTGGAGGTCAGAGCGGAGGCTGGAGGTCAGAGCGGAGGCTGGAGGTCAGAGCGGAGGCTGGAGGGCAGAGGCTGGAGGTCAGAGCGGAGGCTGGAGGTCAGAGCGGAGGCTGGAGGTCAGAGCGGAGGCTGGAGGTCAGAGCGGAGGCTGGAGGTCAGAGCGGAGGCTGGAGGGCAGAGGCTGGAGGGCAGAGCGGAGGCTGGAGGGGAGAGCGGAGGCTGAAGGGGAGAGCGGAGGCTGGAGGGGAGAGCGGAGGCTGGAGGGGAGAGCGGAGGCTGGAAAGGAGAGCGGAGGCTGGAGGGGAGAGCGGAGGCTGGAGGGGAGAGCGGAGGCTGGAGGGGAGAGCGGAGGCTGGAGGGGATAGGATGGAGGGGAGAGCATAGGCTGGAGGGGATAGGCTGGAGGGGAGAGCGGAGGCTGGAGGGGATAGGCTGGAGGGGAGAGCGGAGGCTGGATGGCAGAGGCTGGAGGGCATAAGGGAGGCTGGAGAGGAGAACGGAGGCTGGAGGGGAGAGCGGAGGCTGGAGGGGGGGGGTGCTGTCATACAGATGTGAGGGCCGGGGGGAGTGCAGACTCACCGCCACCGGCGTGCGTGTGCTGTAGGAGGAGAGGAGGGGCGGGCAGAGCTGCCGGACAGGAAGTTCCGTCCTCCCTCCTCTCCGGGCGCACGGCGGGCGGCTGGTGTCAGCACGGGGCCCCCCAGGGGGTGGAGGCAATGGGCCCCTCATGCCGAGTGGCGGGATGACAGCGGCGGTCGCAATGTCATGTGCCTTTATCACAGGGGAGACCCCAGCTGCTGCACAACCTCTTCCAGGCTGTGAGGAGAAGTCATGTGCCTTTATCACAGGGGAGACCCCAGCTGCTGCACAACCTCTTCCTGTTTGGGAGGGGCAGTCATGAGACCTTATGACAGGGGAGACCACAGCTGCTGCACAACCTCTTCCTGGCTGTGAGGGGCAGTCATGTGACCTTATCACAGGAGAGACCCCAGCTGCTGCACAGTCTCTTCCTGGCTGTTAGGGGAAGTCATGTGCCCTTATCACAGGGCAGACCCCAGCTGCTGCACAACCTCTTCCAGGCTGTGAGGAGAAGTCATGTGCCCTTATCACAGGGGAGACCCCAGCTGCTGCACAACCTCTTCCAGGCTGTGAGAAGTCATGTGCCTTTATCAAAGGGGAGACTCCAGCTGCTGCACAACCTCTTCGTGGCTGTGAGGGGCAGTCATGTGATTTTATCACAGGGGAGACTACGCTGCTGCACAACCTCTTCCAGGCTGTGAGGAGAAGTCATGTGCCTTTATCACAGGGGAGACCCAGCTGCTGCACAACCTTTTCCTGGCTGTGAGGAGAAGTCATGTGCCCTTATCACAGGGGAGACCTCAGCTGCTGCACAACCTCTTCCTGGTTGGGAGTAGCAGTCATGTGCCCTTATCACAGGGGAGACTACAGCTGCTGCACAACCTCTTCCAGGCTGTGAGGGGCAGTCGTGTGCCCTTATCACAGGGGAGACTGGTGTCAGCACGGGGCCCCCCAGGGGGTGGAGGCAATGGGCCCCTCATGCCGAGTGGCGGGATGACAGCGGCGGTCGCAATGCCCGCTACGCGGGCAATGCCTCGCACGGCGTGGTGACGTCACATAGTGACAAAGCCACGGCGTGCCGGGGTCCGACAGAAAACGTGCTACGGCAATTATATAGGAGATGTTTTAATAATGTGTAAAAAGGCATTAGATGTGAAAGAAAGTAGCAGTTAGAACATTGATGAGGCAAAGAGACATAGAAAAAAAAGCAGTGCAATTGAATTAGAAGAAAATTTATTTGGATATCTTCCATGCGGTACCTGTCTCCTGCCCTGCACTTTGATGATATTGCACTCTTGAAAGATATTGCACACGTAACCACATCACATGTGATATCCCTAGGCCACATTTGCTGGTTACCTACTTGCTGTAAATTGTCCTTCATCCTAGAACTGTATACTATATACTATTTATTTGTGTATTGTAGGATACTATCTGGAGGTCTATGGTAGAAAGGTGAAAAAGAGATGGTGCTTCTGACTAGTGATGGGCAAAACCAAACTGTAAAAATTAGGATCCGTACCCAACACCTAGTGTTCGAGCAAGGACCTCGAACATGGACTTCCCTTAGCAGTCCATGGTACTGTTGGGCTCAGCTTGTGGGCTGTAAAAATAAGCAAAACAGTTATTAAATATCAGCGTCATACTTACCATGAACCACTTTTACTTTCGGGCGACTCTTTAAAGGGAACTGTGGCACCCCAGGGTCCGGATGCCACTATGTCATTATCTCCCCTGGGGGGTAGTGTCATACCTGAGAGCAACAGAGGGTATCCACACCAGGCAAATCCCAAAGCACACAACACCTTTCTGCCTCCAGGCCTGAAAGGGAGACCTAAACCTTATAAATTATGGTCTGGGGAGGAGTTGGTCAGTTCAGTATGAAGCTGTACTGAGGAAGACATCCTGATGAATGGAGCAGTGCTAAGCTTGTCCCAGGATAGACAGACTTAGCTTGAGTGACCCGTAGGCAAGGGTCTGAGGAAGTGGAGGATAGCCTGGGGAGAGGAGCAGTGTCGAGCTCGCCCCAGAGGAGTAAGCGCCAAGAAACGGACACCGGCTGTGCAGGGCCTAATGTCCCAGAGGGTGAAGGATTCCAATTCACACCAAAGTGCCCGGAGGCACAGCAGCATTGAGAACCCAGGAGTAGTCGCCTGTGACGAGGGGCTAGAGAAGGACTCGAGCTGCCTGCCATATGCACAATGCCGGAGAGAAAGGGCTGCAGCAAAACTTAAGCAGCTGCAGGGACCTTCTAAGAAAGCTCAGCAGGGAGGCCTCAGAACTTTCCGGGTGAGGAGATCCCAGAGTTGCTCCCAGGTTGCCGGATTACAAAAATACCTTCTGTCCCTGTGTCAGTATCACTAGTAAAGGACCTAAGGAAACAACAAACAGTGAGTCTGTCAGTTACGTCATGCCCTCCATCCTGCACCCTACACCGATTCAACATCCACTGCCCTCGGGATCCGCTCCACCCATGGAAAGCCACTACATCCAAGCTACCCATCCATCATTCCCAGAGGTTCTGCAGCAGTGGTGGCCACTCATAGCCACAAATCACGGGTGACTTCACAATTAACTTTCCCTATATTAGCCAAGAACTCCCTTTACACTGAACCCAGGGTCACGGAAGCCGGGTCTTGACCCCTGTGACATCCCATAAACACCATAGCCCGGTTCAGAGTACCCCACGGACCTGGGGCGAATCAGAACCAACCAGCACTATAAAGTGAAGCTTGTGCCTTACAGGCACTGGGATGCTGAATAAAATCATACATTTGCTTGAATGATTTCATGTTTGATTGCTGAGATAAGAGTCATAAAACTCCTGGAAAACAGGGCAGCAAATGACTGATGTGTACTGTACTGCATCACTATTTGGGGTTGTTGTATTTTTCCTTCTCTGTGGGCATGCATTTTAGCTGTAACCCAAACCTTCCCCCCCCCCCTTTTCATCTCTACTTTCAGTTTTGTAATGCACCATGTGGCTGAAGTATAGTATTAATGCGCAGGAGCCAGAAACTTAAAGAGATAAGAGGGATGGAGGGAGGGTTTGGCTTAGAGTCCAAATGCATGCCCACAGAGAAGGAAAAAAAAAACTCCAAATATGTATGCAGTGCTGAACACATCAATCATCTGCTGTCCTGTCTTCCAGGAGTTTTATGACTCTTTTCTCTGCAAACAAACATGGAATCATTCAAGTAAAGATATGATTGCATTCAGCATCCCAGTGCTTGTAAGGCAGAGGCTTCAATTTATAGCCCTAAATCCTGCTGGTTCATTCCCTTTAACTTCCTGATTATTCACTGCACTCCAACAGCCAATCACAGACGTTCACTCTCTGTAACTGTCATACTGGGTGTAAGGAGACACCCAGCGCAGGATGACGAGGGGGAAAAAGGAGCCCCTGATGCTAAGGGCAAAGGGGAGATGGAGACCCCTAAAACCTCTAGCACTGACACCTGGCTCTTCTATACAGTTTCCGTAACTGTTGCCAATCTGGATACCTCGTCCCTGTCTGTCCCTCAAATAAGACTGCATAGGGATCAGTTAGAGTGGACATTGGTCAACCCAGCTAATAGCTAAATGAAAAACACCAGCGAAACAGACAAAGAAGACGGAGAACCATTTATCTGAAAGGAGATCGAGACTGCCACCAACACAGGAAGTCCACAATGCACTGCTAAGCCAGGAAGCACCACCAACTCCAAACAAGCTATCACTTGCAATGCATCACGGGAGTGAAGGAGTATAAATAGACAGCTGAAAGTAGACAGGTAGGAGATAAGCTGGGTCCTATTGACCTTCAGCTATCACCAAGCAAAGAAATACCTCTTAAAGGGACAGAACCACAATTCAGGATTTTGGCTGTTTGGCCAGACGCTGTGACCTTCTACAAGTGGCCCCAACAGCCTTGTCCATGCCTCCTGATACATCTGGGACAGTAACAGCATCTGTGATTGGCTGTTGTAGCCATCACCTATTGTTTAACTTCCTGATTATTCACTGCACTGGCTCCAACAGCTAATCACAGATGCCCACTCTCTGTAACAGCATCAGTGATTGGCTGTTGTGGCCCTCACCCATTGTGCCAGCCTCTGTGATTGATTGCCATTGACGATGAACCTGCTGGGTTGTAAAAATAAATAAATCAATATAGGGCTTCACCGTATTTTTGATTGTCAGAGCAGATAAAGTGGACAGCTACGGGCTACAATCCAAAGCTGCCTGGCTTTACTTTGGCCTGCAATCAAAAATACAGGGGAGCCCATTATTTTTTCTAATTATTTAAATAAATAATTTAAAAGAAAATACGTGCGCTTCGCCCGTTGTTTGATTGTCAGACAAGGTAAAAGCCAGGCAGCTGGGGGCTGGTTTTCTCAGAATAGTGAGGCCCATTGTTATTGGCCCCTCCAGGCTATAGAATAGCAGCTTGCAGCCACCCCAAAAATTGGTGCATTCATTAGAATCTCTAATGGTGGGTTTACACGTCGCGATATCGGCGTCCAATTTCAATGAAAAGTCACGCGGTTCGATCATTGGACCCGATATCGTTCCTGCGTTGTATGGTGTGAACGTCCAATACGATGCAGGAACGATGTCAATGCGATATCGGGGATTGAATGCGCGTGCTATTCAATGCTCCGATATTGAATGGAGATTGGAGCCGGATCGTGCTGTGTGACAGCCCAATTC
>JARQOC010000603.1:0-69203 GCA_033576535.1 Allobates femoralis | reverse complement strand
AAGACATTTAGTGACTCCATCTTTATTAAAAAAAATTCTCTTCCATCTGACACAGTCCAATTCAGGGTTCTTATTTAGATCTGCTACATCTCTGGCAGAGAACCTCCACCTGAGATATAACAGAGCTGTGCATCCTGACGTGGGAAAGTTCATGTGAGTTCATGCAGGCAAGCATGAACTCACATGAACCTGACAGCACTGCTACTTCAATTGAACAGCTGACCTGAGTCAGCTGTTTATTTGAAAATCCTGGCAGGAAGGCGTCACAGAGAAAACCATATCAAACCGGATTCTCCCGGATTGTACCGGTCTGGTGCAATCTGGCACCCCATAACATGGGACTCTATGGTGCCGGATTGCTCCGGACCGGGGTAAACTGGGAGAATCCGGTTTGAACTCAGCTCACGACTGCAGACAGCTCCCTGCTTGCCGCGGTCGGTTCTGCGCTCCCCGCTGCCTGACAGCAGGATCCTCCGCTCCCCTCGCAGCCTCCCCACCCGATCCTAAGTTAGGATCGGGTGGGGAGGCAGTGGGAGGAGTGGAGGATCCTGCTGTCAGGCAATGGGGAAGCCAGTAGGGGCTTCAGCATTGTTTAAAAGCTGGCAGCTTTTTACCGCTGGCTTTTAAACAATGAAGTGGGGAATTGCAGGTTTTTCCTCTGCTGTCAGACCTCTTTATAGTGTCCAGCAGCAGAGGAATTACTCGCAATACTCGCTTCCCCATTGACTTACATTGGACTCGCTAGACTCGTAACAAGTACCGAGTATCGGGACCTACTCGTTACGAGTCTAGCGAGTCCGAATATTTCAGTACTCTCTCATCCCTAGTCTGTATGTAACCCTTTCTCATGTACAGCACCATGGAATGAATGGTGCTCTATAATATAAAAATAATATTAATAATAATAATAATAATAATAATAATAATAAGGGCATTAATTCCTAATATTGGGAGGTGAACAAATTATGTGAGTTATAGAGGTTCATAATGTAGCCTGGATAACACCTATAATAAACCAGGTAGTGCCATATCTGCTTTCTGTAAGCCCCCCTAATGCACAGTACTTACTCTAACTAGTGACTAATGCAACATATTATCTATGACAGTTGAGAAAACGAATACGGCAACTGTGCCTAAACCACACAGGAGGAGATAATTTGATCAATTCAAGTTTCAGGTTTCCTTATATCTAAATACTTATATACGGTATATAAAGATGTAAAAATGTTGGAATGGGACCAGATAGACTTTGTCACTAATACATTCTCCTGGGGAACCCACCCTCTTACCAACAATATAGAAATATAGTACTTGACAATATAAAGAACTTTACTTTATGAATGAAATAAAGAACAGGTGTCTACTGACAACGGTCTGGGAATTGTCATTGTGGAATGTACAATATGTACATATTTTCTTGGCTTGTATATACTGATTTTTTTCTTTGTACATTTAACATCTGCAGCAACTACCGTGATCAAGGTCCAGTGTGGACCGAAACATTGGTTTCTCGTTGCTCCTCAATAAAAAGACTCCTTTTTTGCAAAAGAATCTGTGAGTGTGCAATTGTCATTCATCCTAATCTACAGTACGACGTGGGTTTACCAGACTCCTCAATTGGGACCTCAACCTGCGAAATTGGTCTCAGAGTGCACGCCCTCTTATACTTCATCAGAACGTGCAACTGCTGAGAACAATCCTGAACTTTCCCTCTGGGCCGTTGTCCTCAGCCGGGTCAGGCGAGTCTAAGGGCTCCACAGCTGTAATTGCGTTATTGTTACCCGGTAATAGTAGCATACCGGGGTAGTTTAACCTCCTCTTCCCCACAGTTCAAAATGCGTACAGGTACCCTCTCCTTGTAGACATCAACTACAATCCTGGCTGCTAGGACGGTGGACCGGCTATCTGAATTCACAGGTTCTACCAATGCCTGGTAACCGTGCCCTTTAAGGCCTACAGCCGCCCTGCACCAAATTAACATTTCGCTCCGCGGAGGCACTACAATGGGGATAGGGCCACTTAATTTTACGCTGATGATCTTACCTCCAGACAGCTCCACCTGTTGTCTTTGGACCAGAACCTGGATCTCCCGCTGCAGGGTTCTTTGCTGCCCGAAGTTGGCATGTTCAGCAGCCTGTTGTAACAACACAATAACCTCTGACAGACATTTTTCAATCACATTTGTTCCTATTGTTACCATTGGTGGTGTTGCCCTGCGATCAACATCTACTATTATCAAAAACATCATGCAACTCCAGACGCCTCAATTTCATGGTCACTTCCTTAAATCCCACTTGAGGTACGGGTTCCCCATTACTTGCAACTATAGTAAAATTGTCAACCGGACGATAAGTAATATCATAGTCTGACTAATAATGTTGGTAAAGGATATGGGGTATCGAGGTGATCTGCAACCCAGTGTCCAGTAGAGCGTTCATGGGGATCCCCTCTAATACGATAGGTAGGATGGGTCGTCCCCCAGGTACTGGCGACACCAGTTCAACGGGCCGGAAAGGTCCACTCCCGGGGGGGGGGCCCCCTGCCCCTGGGATTTCTCATTTAAAGGACAGAATCGAGCAAGGTGTCCTGCCTCTTCGCAACGGTGACAGATGGGTCTTCCTGTAGTATCATAGCAGTCGGTGACTCTGCCGTGGCTGGTGGAACTCTTCCTCTGGCACATCCAGGGGATGTCATCTGGGCTTGAAACTAGGCTGATTCTCCTCGACGATCCTGCTCATTGCATATTTTTCACAGTCTTGGCCAAATTAGCCATCCCTTGGGTGAGCTGCTTCAGCTGAATGCGCATACCCTCAGGGGTAAGAGGCGCGAGAGTTGGTGCGCTGGCCCCTGCAGAGGTCGGGGGAGAGGGTGTCATCTTAGTAGAATAAGCCATTGACGATTTTGGTGAGGGCACATGGCTGCGATCAGGGTCTTCCTGAAGCAATTGAAAAACCCGATGTTTGAAGGCTGCAATGTCCTTATCAGGATGCTGTGAAGACAGGGTCAGCAGTTGTATCCGAGTAATAGAGTCCCGCAAGCCCTCGATGAACTGGGTCCTCAGCATTTGACTCTCATTTGGTGCACTATCAGGGTCAGCCTGTTTCATGGCCTTCAGGGCCTCCTGCAGGGTTAGAGCAAAACTGCGCACTCTGTCCTGCATCCCTTGTTTGTATCCAAAAAAGCGGACTTTCAGTTAAGAGGCTGTCTGGGTCTCAAAAGCCTCTTTCAGCTTAGCATATATCTGTTTTATAGTCATTTTATCATTATCAGACCAAGCTTTCACCTCCCTCCAAGCTTCCCCTTACAATTGGCCAATTATCATAGTTACACGCTGAGTTTCTATCATAGGGTACAGTCCAAATGCACTTTTCATCCACTCACGGAAGTCACTGAGGGTATCAGGGGCCCCAGAACACTGCAGGAGCCACTTTGTACCAGGGAAATATGTAAGGTTGAACGGCATTAGAGCGGTGAGCCGAGGTATCACATTCCCTGCATCTCCAACAGCATCACCAGGCTTTTCCTCCTTGGGGGCAGACATTATTCCCCCTTGGTGAATCACAACCCTCACTAAATTTCAATTAATATCAGTCTATTGTTTCCAGCAAGACCTTCCGGTACCAAGTTTCCTGTGTCACTTAGTTACGTCGCCCCACAGACATAAGAGCATGGGAAGGACTTATCTTCATGCTTTTCTCCACTGTCACTCCCCCTTTTCTCCTGCTCTACGTGTGATGCAGCATATTCAACTGTGTGGCGCAGCACAAGCCAACACAGTCACGAGGCGCAACAAGACAGTTATGAGGCACAGCAATGGTGCAATAATGACGGTTCAAATAAACACAGTTCACAGTTCAATGACACAGTCTTAAGGCACACAATACCCGTGAATCACAGGTTGGTTCATCCTGTTCGTGATGCCAAATTGTTGCATCACCCACCAGGGCCGTGGCTTACTCGGGACCGGTCCCTGCTGTCTTGTCACACGGAGAATGTCACGGTAATGGTCGTGGACCGGTTCCGTGGCCCCGGATGGACTGCAATTAAAAGGGGAAAAATATAAAAAGGGGATAAAAATAAAATTAAAGTTTGACAGTGACGCCACCTGTGGTATGCGGCCAGATGTGACCACCGCTGCTTGCTCCAGGGGATGATGGTGTGACGCAGCAAGGTGATGAGCTCTCCACAAGCAGGGCTGGTTTATCCCCAGGACCGGTGATAATAGTCTTTTGTGGGGTAGTTGTGAGGTGACTGGGGATGCAGGAGTTAGCTCATAGAAGGACGTTCGGACACAGGAGTCACAGTTTCTTTACCTTTAATGATGTAGTTCAGGTATTGCCGGATACTGTTTGAGGTTGTTTATGGGGTCTGGAGCTTGGAGACAAAATAGGGCTTTCCACGCCAGGCAAGTCCTGAGGCTTTCCTATTGCATCGTGTTGGGTGGGCCATGGCTTCATACAGTGGTGCTGTGACCTTCTCTATTCTGTACTAACCATGTGACAGGCAGCATGAATCCTTCTTCTGGCTGTACCTTTCTTTAACTCTCCTGGGCTCTGTAGTGCGGCTGTGTATCCTAGACTCTGTAGTGAACGGGGAGTATAAAATCATTCGTTCTCTGAATTTGGTCGCTGGGTATGGATTCCCTAATGACCTTGGTCTCCAGTGACCGTACTTTGCTTGATTCTGGTCGAGCTGGCACTGCTATCACTCCCCTGATCTTCTTCCTCTCCTCCTCAGACCCTCACTACAGGCTTAACACAATGTCACTTCCCTAGGACGGGGCCTAACGAGGCTGCAGTCGTCCCTCAGGAGCCTCTACAGTCTTCCCTTGAACTCAACTGCCACTTGAGCTCTCTGGACTGGAACTGACTAGCTCCGCCCCCTGCACCTGTATTTATAGGGGACCTCAACTGACATCAGTAACTAACCTGACATCAGCTTTAAGAGCTTCCCCTACAGGCCCAGGGTGGGAGATGTTTATGTGTGTTTTACCTGGTGAATGCCTTGCCTCACCTCCAAGCTTGTAATGTAATTACTGGACCCCGGGGCTCCACACAGACAACTAGGTTTTTTTAGAAATAGGTTGTCAAAGTTTGTGTACCAATATGTGTCCCAGATTTTTACTCCGGCGATATGTTACTACTGGAGGGGCAATAGGTACTTTACTCAGTTCTCTGTCTCCCTCAATCACATGCCAATGTTTAAAGATGGAAGGACAGATAGCATCAAACAATGGACCATGTTTAAAATTAAAGTAAAACTGTTTATTAGTATCGACTGTAGATGTTTTTTCTACTAATGTCATGTGATAAGGTTGTATGCCGTACAGATTTTAATACTGATTTCAGATAGCCTCTATGTTGCAGAGCACTTTCCAAATCGTCAGCTTGGAAGTTGAAAGTATCCATATCATTATTAATCCTCTTGTACCACAGGAATTGACTAAAGGGGAGGGCCAATTTAGTATGTGTTTGGATGAGCGCTATTAAAATGTAAGTATGCATTGGTAGCCATAGGTTTTTTTATAAACTGATGTTTGGATTTTACCACCTGCTACACTTAATTTTATATCAAGAAATTTCAAGATGTTACCTCCAAACGTCGAAGTGAAATACACATTGAAATGATTTTGAGTGTTCAAATACTGAATAAGGCAGAAAAATCTGATTCGTTCCCATTACAAATAATTAATACATCGTCCACATAGCCAATATAATATTTTATGTATTTCAAGAAAGGGTAATTCAGTGAATATAGTAGATCTTCCCCTATTCCTGATAAAAAGAGGTTGACGAGCGTACAAGCGACGGGCATACCCATCGCTGTACCCTCGCATTGTAGATACCATGACTGTAAAAACATGAAAGCATTGTAATTAAGTATAAACTGCAGAGTCGCAAATAACATAAAATATCAATAATATTAGTTTCAGTTGAAATTGACTCTAGAATTTTTTTGATGAGATTAACTGACTTAGTCTGGAGAATCCTCGTATAGAGACTTTCAACATCTTTTGAGGCCAATTTATAGTCATCTTGCCATTCAATCTGGTCTAAGGTATCGATTAAATCACTAGTATCCCGTACATATGATGGGATCCCCTTCAAAAATGGATGCAGGTACCAATCTAAGTATCTGGATAAGGGCTCAGTAAGACACCCCAAGCCACATACGATTAGTCTGCCTGGAGGATGTAATTCATTTTTATGGATTTTTGGGAGACAGTACCAGTGCAGTTTCACCGGGTACTCAGGAAACTATTTCTCTGCTACCGATTTTCAAATCGCTTAATTATTCACATGATCTCTCAAGAGGGAACGTAGATTATTCTTGTAACTAAAAGTAGGTTTAAAATGAACATAGGAGAACACAGCATCACATGTCAAAAACTCATTAATAATACATTTTGTAGAGGAAAAGAGTTTTTAATTTTGATCACCGGGAGGTGTTTATTATACCCAATGTTGGACAAAATTCACCAAAAGCCAACAGTAATATGCAAATTATTATTACTTTATTGGACAAAGACATACATAGGTGATTAAAAACCAATTGAAGTCACAAACAACCTCAGTATAAGGCTGGGAAGATTAAAGAATTGTGGATGGAAAAAACAACCCAATCCGTACTACTCCAAGTTTATCCCAACATGTTTCCCTGAAGAAGTGCCAGGAGATGGCACAAAACATGTTGGGGTAAACCTGGAGTAGTGCGGACCCATCTTCTACACCATTAATGGGTGAGTGCTTATACCTAGATCTTTGATGATCTTTCTGCTTTCCTATAAGTGGTTTAGGTCAGCATTCAGATTGGTTATATGCGGTGTTCCTTAATAACCCCTGCTGTTAGACTCAAAAAAACTCCCCTAGAGAGAGGATTCATGATCTGAGGTCTGATCTATTGTTGCTTCACTCCATTATATGACTTTGCACTTTAATGGGTCTGACCCTATTCTGGGTTGTTTTTTCCATCCACAATTACTTAATCTTCCCAGCCTTATACTATTATTATTACACTGGTCAACAGCATTTTTGGTGCCAAAGATATTTCATTGAATTTAGGGTAACTTTGGGGTGCTGATTCTGAATATGTCATCAGTTTTGCCAGATTGGCTCAAGTTTTTGAGATTTTTCGTAAAATGTGTAAAAAAAAAGACGTAATTTGCTACACGCGCATTAACTTTATTGATATTGTCATGAATACAATAAATTTAACAAAGTAAATGTTGATTTTAGTTTATTTTAACTAGTTTTAGAAAGTAATCTTCAAAAATGAACAAGACATGAAAGATAGACATTTAATCGCTGGAAAAGCGCTTTTTATATGATTTTCTTCTATGTGAGCTATTGGGGCAGTCACGCTGTAGATTCCAGCAGTAATCAGCCATCATATGTCTGTCCCATCTGCCTTGGTACCTTTCCTCCATCACCATAATATCCTGATGAAATCTCTCCCCTTGTTCTTCGCTAAAATCTCCAAGGTTTTCTGGAAATCTGTCCAAGTGACTGTGAAGATAATGCAATTTAATGCTCATGTGTACACCCAGATTTCTAAATCTCAATAGCATGTTTTGTACCAGTTCTTCATAATTGTCTGCCTTTTGATTTCCCAAGAAGTTCTTCACTACCAACACAAAACTACACCATGCAGCAGCTTCAATGTCATTCATTTCCTTAGGAAAATTTGAATCTTTAATGAGTTTCCGAATTTGAGGACCATCAAAGATTCCTGCCTTCAGTTTTTCGCTACTAAGACCAGGGAAAGATCTGCAGATGTACATGAAGCAATTACCATCTTTGTCTAATGCCTTGACGAACTGCTTCATTAATCCTAACTTTATGTGAAGTGGTGGTAGAATGATTTTTTTCCCTGTCCACCAAAGGTTCGTTCACTATGTTTGATGCTCCTACTGTCAAGGTGTCCCTTGGAGGCCAATTCAGTTTCTCCCAGTGCTGATGTTTTGCTCTACTATCCCACATGCAGATGAAGCAAGGATACTTTGTGTATCCACTTTGCTGTCCAAGTAAAAAGTTGACCATTTTTAAATCAACACATATCAGCCACGAATGTTCATGGTAGCACAGTTTCTCCAAGACCATTTTGACATTTTGGTATTGTTCTGCAAGTTTAGTTGAGTGAGCTACTGGAAGAGATGCACACTGATTGCCATTGTTCAACAAAACACATTTCAAACTCCTTTTAGAACTATCTATGAAAAGCCTCCAGTCTACAGGACGATATACTTGTAAACCCATTTGCAGCATCAGGCCAGGAATATCCTTACAATATACAAGTAGGTCATCTTCACAGAAAAATGGAAGAAGTGCTTCTTCTCTGGTCCTGTAAGATGTAATTTTAGTTCCAGGCGTCAGACAATTTTTTTCACTTAGCCTTGAAGCTAAAAGTTCGGATGCACTTTTTGAGAGGTTGAGGTCTCTTATTAGATCGTTGAGCTCTCCTTGGGTAAATTGCGTAGGTGTTCTGAAACTTCCTTCATATTCTAGTTCACTTCCAGAACTAATGCTTAGCTCCATACCCTGCATTTCATCATCATCATCAGGTGGGGGAAGGTCAGGTAACATGGTAAACACAGGTACAGGCACATCTTCACAATGAGGGACAGGCCTTCTTGCAGATTCCATGTTAGGATACTCCCATTTTCGTTTCTTATGCTTATTGAATCCTTGTACTTGCACTGCACAGAAATAACAGTCATCATGATGATTTTTTTGCTCTCTCCACACCATTGGAACACCAAATTTGAAGCTTGTTCTTTGTCCTTTGCTCCATTTTCGTAATAATTCGATACATGCTTTGCACACTATGTGTGGTGCCCAAAACTTGTCTTGGTCCCCAAGCATAACCCCAAAATAGGCAAAATACACTTTTTTAACGAAGTCTGTTATGTTTCTTCTATGTTTTGGCAGTGTATATTCACCACAAATGTAACAGAATGAGTCTGGATCGTTAAGACAACTTCTTCTTGATGAGTTCATGCTTTTCACTGGAAAACAGACAACAACATAAAGTTAGTGCAAAAATCAAGCTATGAACAAACTTTTAGAACACTAAGGGTAAGTGCACATCTGACGTTTGTGCATCTCTGCAGAACGTCCAAAAACCTGGGTTTTTTTAGCAGAAACTGAGTTTTCTGTGCTCAGCAGTGTCCCTCGTTTTTTGCTCGTTTTCCGCCGGGTTTTCCAGCGTTTTTCTCGGCATTTTTCTCGGCGTTTTTGAAAACTGAGTTTTTAGTGCACTTGTTCAGCTGAAACCGGTGGAAAAACGGAGGAAAGAAGTCACTTGCTCTATTTTTGGAAAACGGTGATAAAACTCAGTTTTGACTGAGAAAACTCAGTTTTGACTGAAAACGACCAGAAGAAAAACGTTCTAGTGAAGACAGAGTTTTCTAAAATCCATTGACTAGCATGTTAATCCAACCGGAGGATAGGATTAACATAAATTAACATAAAACTGAGCGGAAAACGCCGACGGAAAACGTCCAAAAGCAGCCCACAAAACGACTGATGTGCACTTACCCTAATTAACACAAAACTATATTGAGAACTGCTCAGTTCAAGTACTAATCCAAAGAAATTAATGAGATGATGCGTCGCATTTACCAACAAGTGCTATAAATAAGATACCAAAAATCTCAAAAACTTGAGCCAATCTGGCAAAACTGATAGCATATTCAGAATCAGCACCCCAAAAATACCCCAAATTCATTAAAATATTTTGGACACCAGAAAAAAAAATTTTTTTTGTTGACCTGTGTTATTTTTATTATTATTATTAATATTTTTGTTTATTTATATAGCGCCATTAGGTTCCATGGCGCTGTACATGAGGATAAGGGAGACAAGAACAAGTACACTAAATCTAGGCGATCGGGACGTACAGGTACAGGAGGGGCAGGGACCCTGTCCACGAGGGCTCACAGTCTACGAGGGTGGGGTGGGGATACAGTAGGATGGGGGAATGTCAGGTATGGGGTGGTCACCTGGGTCTCATGGCAGGTTGTAGGCTTGACGGAATAGGTGAGTCTTCAGGTGACACTTGAAGCTTCTCAGGGTAGGAGAGTATCTGTTGGGGTAGGGAGTTCCAGAGTAAGGCAGATGCCCGGGAGAAGTCCTGGACGCGGTTGTGTGAAGAGGTGATGAGGGAGGAGCAGAGGAGGAGTTCTTGGGAGGAGCGGAGGTTGCATGAGGGTAGGTATCGGGAGACCAGGTCAGAGATGTATGGTGGGGCCAGGTTGTGTATGGCTTTGTACACCATGGTTAGTGTTTTGAATTGAGATCTCTTGGAGGCGGGGAGCCAGTGAAGGGCTTGGCAGAGGGGGGAGACAGGGGAGTAGCGGGAGGACAGGTAGATTAGTCGGGCAGCAGAATTGAGGATAGATTGGAGAGGTGTGAAGGAGTTAGCCGGGAGGCCATTGATAAGGAGGTGGCAGTAGTCAAGGCGGGAGATGATAAGAGCATGAATGAGTGTTTTAGCGGTGTCGTGGGTGATCCATGAGATGTTCTTGGGCTGGAGCTGGAGGGATGTGGTGAGGGCCTCAATGTGGGGCTTGAAGGATAGGGAGGAGTCAAGGATTACCCCGAGGCACTTGGCTTGGGGGACTGGGGAGAGGGCGCAGTCGTTGACGCAGATGGATAGGTTGGGAAGTAGGGTGAAATTTCTTGGGAGGGAAGATTATGAATTCTGTTTTGTCCATGTTGAGCTTAAGAAAGTGAGCAGAGAAGCAGGATGAGATGGCGGAAAGGCATTGTGGGATTTTGGAGAGTAGGGAGGTGATGTCAGGGCCGTTTGTGACTCCAATTGGCTTTTAATCACCTATGTATGTCTTTGTCCAATAAAGTAATAATAATTTGCATATTACTATTGGCTTTTGGTGAATTTTGTCCAACATTGGGTTTAATGAACACCTCCCGTTGATCAAAATGAAAAAACTCTTTTCCGCTACGAAATTTAAAAGTAGGGTTACTAGATAAAGGTTTATAAGTGGTGATGTTATTTAATTGTTGTAAATATTCTTTAACATAGTCTTCACGATTTAACAGGACTATGCAGCCACCTTTATATGTTTTCCTTACAATAGTTTGCTGCCAATTCTTCATTATGTGCAAAGCAGAAAGTTCACATTGTGTTAAATTCTGTGGGGTGCTAGGTTAAATGAGAGCACGTATGTCCATTTCCACCAATTCTTGGAATAAATCAATATTATTCCCTTGTGCTATCGGCAGCATAAATGTAGATCTAAGGCCCCCTTGAAGAGGAGGTCTCACTGTTGAGATGGCATTATTGCCTGGGATAGTGCTGTCACTTATACTCAGCAGTTCTTCCACATCAAAATGTAAATGCAAGTTAGAGCTTTCATCAGCAAAAAATCCAAATGGACCTATAGAGACAGAATTATCAATTCTTGGAATATCAGGAAGTCAGGAAGATACATCTATTTAAACACTTTGCAAATGTAAAAAATACAAAACATTCCAACACTGAAACTCCTGTTAATTCTTTATCTAATTAGAGGAAGATCTAGTATATTCACTGAAAAACCCTTTCTTGAAATACATAAAATATTATATTGGCTATGTGGACGATGTATTAATTATTTGGAATGGGAACGAATCAGACTTTTCTGAATTATTCAATATTTGAACACTCAAAATCATTTCAATATGTATTTCATTTCGACGTTCAGAGGTAACGTCTTGGAATTTCTTAATGTAAAATTAAGTGTAGCAGGTAGTAAAATCCAAAGATCAGTTTATAAAAAACGTATGGCTACCAATGCATACTTACATTTTCATAGAGCTCATCCAACACATACTAAGTTGGCCCTCCCCTTTAGTCAATTCTTGCAGTACAAGAGGATTAATACTGATATGGATACTTACAACTTGCAAGCTGATGATTTGGAAAGTGCTCTGCAACATAGAGGCTATCTGAAATCAGTATTAAAATCTGCACGGGATACAACCTTATCACATGACATTAGTTAAAAAAACATCTACAGTCGATACCAATAAACAGTTATACTTTAATTTTAAACATGGTCCATTGTTTGATGCTATCCGTTCTTTCATTTTTAAACATTGGCATGTGATTGAGGGAGACAGAGATCTGAGTAAAGTACCTATTGCCCCTCCAGTAGTAACATATCGCCGGAGTAAAAATGTGGGGCACATATTGGTACACAAAGGTTTACAACCTATTTCTAAAAAAAACCTGGTTGTCTGCAGCACCTGTGATTGGTAATTACAAATGTCACAATTGTCCCTGGTGTAAATATCATATTTCAGGAACCACATTAAGATTAAGTGACAAATATTACTCAGTGAAATCGCATATCACTTGTATCATATCACATATCACAAATTGGCTAGTGTATATAGTTTTTTCCATTTGCGGGAGATTTTATATTGGGAAAACTGTTAGAAGTCTTTATGTCAGGTTCCGTGAGCATTGTAACTCAATGAGCTCCGGTAAAGGCTCTCTCCGATTAATACAGTATATAAAAGAAAGTCTTGATATAATAATCCTACTAACTTTTGCAGGAATTGAAAGAGTCATTATTTCTATATGTGGGGGTGATACCCATAATGCATTATTACATACAGAAGCTCACTGGATTATCTCTACAAATGCGCAAGGAGCTCTTGGCCTTAATGATAAATTAGATATGGCATTTTTTCTGTGAGCATATTTGGTATTGAACATATTAATCTTTTTTTCACAGCCAGTACTATTTGCATATTATAGGTTTGCACTACATACAGCCTTTATTAAGAGATAATTGTTCAAACAACACATATATACCTGGAATGATAAATATGTTCTCATCTACAGGGATGGTTAAAGGTACCAAACATTCATATTACTGACATATTGCACCTATTTTGAGTTTTATACTCACAGTATTTACTGTGTTAGGTTATGATTATTATATGTCAACTAGCTGTGAGCCCGATGCAAATGCATCGGGTGTCTAGAATATGTTTATTTTTTTTTTTAAAGATTTTTAAATAATAATCGCATCATCAATAGCAATAATATTAGCAATAGCATTATTATTAGCAGTAATAGCAGTATTAATAGCAGTAATAGCATTATTATTAGCATTAATAGCATTATTAATAGCATTAATAGCAATATTATTAGCATTAATAGCATTTTGAATAGCATAAATAGCATGATTATTAGCCTTAATAGCATTATTAATAGCGTTATTATGATTATTATTAGCATTATTAGCATTAATATTAGCATTAATAGCATAATTATTAGCATTAATAGCATTATTATTAGCAGTATAGCATTATAATTAGCATTAATAGCATTATTAATAGCATTAATAGCATTAATAATACAATTAATAGCATTAATATTAGCATTAATAGCATTTAATAGTTTATTAATAGCATTAATAGCATTAACAATACAATTAATTAGCATTAATAGCATTATTAATAGCATTAATAGCATTATTATATAAATTAATGCATTATTAATAGTATATTAATAGCATTATTAATTAGCATGAATAGTATAATAGTTATTATTAATAGCATTAATAGCATTAATAATAGCATTATTAATAGCATTAATAGCATTAATAGCAATTATTAATTAGCATTAATAGCATTATAATAGCATTATTAATAGCATTAATAGCATTAATAGCATTATTAATAGCATTATATGCATATTATTAGCATTAATAGCATTTTGTAATAGCATAAATAGCATTGATATTATGCATTAATAGCATTATTATTGCTTAATATGATTATTATAGCATTATATTAGCATTAATATTAGCATTAATAGCATTATTATTAGCATTAATTAGCATTTATTATTAGCATTAATAGCTATTTTATTATTAAGCATTAATAGCATTATTAATAGCATTAATAGCATTAATTAAATTACAATTAATAGCATTAATATTAGCATTTATATAGCATTAATAAGTATTAGATTAATAGCATTAATGATATGCATTATTATTAGCATTAATAGCATTATTAATAGCATTAATAGCATTAATTAATACAATTAATAGCATTAATATTAGCATTAGATATAGCATTAATAGTATTATTAATAGCATTAATAGCATTATATAGCATTAATAGCATTTAATAATTATACATTAAATTAGCATATAGATTATATTAGCATTATAATATTATATTAATTAATAGCTTATTAATATAGCATATAATAATAGCATTATTATATAGCATTAATAGCATTATTAATAAGTACATTAATAAGCATTTATTAATAGCATTAATAGCATATTAATACATAATACATTATATAATAGCATTAATATATAGCATTAATAGCATTAATAGTTATTATTAATAGCATTAATAGCATTATTTATTAGCATTATTAATAGCATTAATAGCATTAATAGCATTATTAATAGCATTAATAGCATTATTAATAGCATTAATAGCATTATTATAATAAATTAATGTCATTAATAGTATTATTAATAGCATTAATAGCATTATTAATAGCATGAATAGCATTAATAGTATTATTAATTAGCATTGATAGCATTAATATATAGCATTATTAATAGCATTAATAGCATTAATAGCATTATTAATAGCATTAATAGCATTAATAGTATTATTAATAGCATTTAATAGCATTATATATATAGCATTATAATAGCTAAATATTATTAGCATTAATAGCATTTTGAATAGCATAATAAATAGCATTGATTATTAGCTCTTAATAGCATTATATTATAATAGCGTTAATATGATTATTATTAGCATTATTAGCATTAATATTAGCATTAATAGCATAATTATTAGCATTATTAGCATTATTATTAGCAGTAATAGCATTATTATTAGCATTAATAGCATTATTAATAGCATTAAGAGCATTAATAATACAATTAATAGCATTAATATTAGCATTAATAGCATTAATAGTATTATTAATAGCATTAATAGCATTATTATTAGCATTAATAGCATTATTAATAGCATTAATAGCATTAATAATACAATTAATAGCATTAATATTAGCATTAATAGCATTAATAGTATTATTAATAGCATTATTAGCATTATTAATAGCATTAATAGCATTAATAATACAATTAATAGCATTAATATTAGCATTAATAGCATTAATAGTATTATTAATAGCATTAATAGCATTATTAATAGCATTAATAGCATTAATAATACAATTAATAGCATTATTAATAGCATTAATAGCATTATTAATAAAATTAATAGCATTAATAGTATTATTAATAGCATTATTATTAGCATTATTAATAGCATTAATAGCAATATTAATAGCATTAATAGCATTATTATTAGCATTAATAGCATTATTAATAGCATTAATAGCATTAATAATACAATTAATAGCATTAATATTAGCATTAATAGCATTAATAGTATTATTAATAGCATTAATAGCATTATTAATAGCATTAATAATACAATTAATAGCATTATTAATAGCATTGATAGCATTATTAATAAAATTAATAGCATTAATAGTATTATTAATAGCATTAATAGCATTATTAATAGCATTAATAGCATTAGTAATAGCATTAATAGCATTAATAGCATTATTAATAGCATTGATAGCAATATTATTAGCATTAATAGCATTTTGAATAGCATAAATAGCATGATTATTAGCCTTAATAGCATTATTAATAGCGTTAATATGATTCTTATTAGCATTATTAACATTAATATTAGCATTAATAGCATTATTATTAGCAGTAATAGCATTATTATTGGCATTAATAGCATTATTATTAGCAGTAATAGCATTATTAATAGCATTAATAGCATTAATAATACAATTAATAGCATTAATATTAGCATTAATAGCATTAATAGCATCATTAATAGCATTAATAGCATTAATAATACAATTAATAGCATTAATAGCATTACTAATAGCATTAATAGCATTATTATTAGCATTAATAGCATTATAATAGCATTAATAGCATTAATAATACAATTAATAGCATTAATATTAGCATTAATAGCATTAATAGTATTATTAATAGCATTAATAGCTTTATTAATAGCATTAATAGCATTAATAATACAATTAATAGCATTATTAATAGCATTAATAGCATTATTAATAAAATTAATAGCATTAATAGTATTATTAATAGCATTAATAGCATTATTAATAGCATGAATAGCATTAATAGTATTAATAATAGCATTAATAGCATTATTAATAGCATTATTAATAGCATTATTAATAACATTAATAGCATTAATAGCATTATTAATAGCATTAATAGCATTAATAGTATTATTAATAGCATTAATAGCATTATTAATAGCATTAATAGCAATATTATTAGCATTAATAGCATTTTGAATAGCATAAATAGCATGATTATTAGCCTT
The DNA here is from genome assembly GCA_033576535.1 of Allobates femoralis. Taxonomy (NCBI): domain Eukaryota; kingdom Metazoa; phylum Chordata; class Amphibia; order Anura; family Aromobatidae; genus Allobates; species Allobates femoralis. The sequence goes on along the minus strand of JARQOC010000603.1, from coordinate 52,758 downwards.
AATAGCATTATTAATAGCGTTAATATGATTATTATTAGCATTATTAACATTAATATTAGCATTAATAGCATAATTATTAGCATTAATAGCATTATTATTAGCTGTAATAGCATTATTATTAGCATTAATAGCATTATTATTAGCAGTAATAGAATTATTATTAGCATTAATAGCATTATTAATAGCATTAATAGCATTAATAATACAATTAATTGCATTAATATTAGCATTAATAGCATTAATAGTATTATTAATAGCATTAATAGCATAATTATTAGCATTAATAGCATAATTATTAGCATTAATAGCATTATTATTAGCAGTAATTGTTATATTTATATTTATTTATTTATTTATTTTTTTTTATTATTTGTAATTTTAAATTTTTTTTTAAGATTTTTGCGGCTGTACTTGCCGCAAGTGCAAAACCGCACTTGCCGCACCTGCCGCAAGGCCCCCTATACTTTCTATGGGGATTACCGCAACCGCGCCGCAAGTGTAACCGCATCTGCCGCGTTCGCTGCATAACCGTTACACTTGCGGCGCGGTTGCGGTAATCCCCATAGAAAGTATAGGGGGACTTGCGGCAGGTGCGGCGGCTGAGGTAGCGACTTGCAATGGCCTCGCGGCCATTGCTCGCGCTACCTCACCGGTAAATCGCTAAGTTTGTGGCCGAGCCTCTGGTTCTATTTTCGGCCAGCGACTCGCAATGGCCGCTTTGCGGCCATTGCTCGCGCGTGGTGACGTCACATAGTGACAAAGCCACGGCGATTTCAGGGTCCGACACGATTTTGCCTACGGCAATTATAGAGTAGATGATGTTGTTTGTTCACCTTAGCGGCGAATATCTTAAGGTACCGTCACACCCCGCAATATTGCCTGGAGATCATAAAGGCGATATGTCGCCCCAGAGCAATCGCCGTGACATTGCCTCACGGTTGCGGCGTGTGATTGGGGATTTTCGCGGTGATAAATTGCCTTTCTCCGGTCACCTGATTCTGGAACAGTTCTCTGTAATCATCCTCAATCGTTAATCGCGTTGTATGCAACGTTTTTGTGTCCACGGAGAAAAATGTGCCCAAACTGAATTTTCCCGGATCCTCCCATATCCGGGGTGATCCGGCACTCCCTAACATGGGAGTCTATGAGCTGGACACCGGCGGCTGAACCCTGCTGTGATTTCAAGACCGATCTTGAAAAATCAGCAGCTGCAGCTGCGCTCTTCAGAAGCCGGCTGCAAACAGGACCGGAGGGCTGTTTGCAAATCCGGTGTAAACCCGACAGCCCTGGACCTGATCACACTGTGATGTGAAACCGACCTAAATCAGCAAAAAATGACCTCGCCTTAGGCACTTTGCAGCAGGATTCAGCCAAGCGCAGCTGTACCCTGCAAAATGGTGCTGAAACACTTCACAGGGGACAGCTCCCTGGTGCTGAAGTTTAGAGTAGCTCACGCTGAACTTCAGTCGCTGGTGTCCGGGAGGATCTGGGAGAAGCCAATTTGGGGAGATCTTTCTCCACGGACACAAAAACGTTGCAAGCAACGTTTTTGTGTCTGGAAGAAAACTCTGACTTCTTCCAGATTCTTCCGGAGAGATGGAAACAAGATGGCACATAGTTGCCATATGGCTCCATCCTGTCCTATAGGCATACTATGGGGCCGAAAACAGATCTGGGGCTGTCTGGTTCACATCGGGCAACACCAGATCGCAAAAACCGTGATGTGAAACCGGCCTAAGGATCAGTTTTGGAACAGATCAGCCCAAGCCTAAACATGTACACAGGAGATGCCCCCACAATCTGATATATTTGGAACTACTGCAAGTAAGCATGAGCAAAGATGACCAATTCTAGATGTGCCATGCTGATGGACTCCAACCGCAAAAAACTGAATGTTGTCATATACCTAAACGGGACTTCAACAAATGTATTAGCATAAGGGTGTGACTATTTATGTAATCACATTACCGTATATACTCGTGTATAAGCCGAGTTTTTCAGCCCAAAATTTGGGCTGAAAAGTCCCCCCCTCGGCTTATACACGAGTCATATACGGGGGGGCTGTGTCCCGGGGGCTGTGGAGGCTGGAGGAGGCGGGGGGGGCTGCTGTATGAGCGGCCCCGTCACGTGGGGCCGCTCATTATATATGCACTGCTTCGCCCTGTCAATCAGCGGCAGGGGGAAGCAGTGCATATGGCCCCCCCAAAAGCTGGCACTGTCCCCCCTTGTAAGGGCCCCCCGCTGCTTATACATTACCATCCCGGTGTTCTGATCGGCGCCGCTCCTCGGTGCTGCGTCTTCATCCTCCCGTCCGCGCTCGCTGCATCCATCCGGGTTCTCCGGCTGTCGCAGCGATATGACGTCATCGCGCGACCGCCGGAGATCCTGGATGCAGCGAGCGAGGACGGGAGGATGAAGAAGAAGCACCGAGGAGCGGCGCCGATCAGAACACCGGGATGATAATGTATAAGCAGCGGGGGGGGGAGGCCTTACAAGGGGGGACAGTGCCAGCCTTTGTGGGCTGTTGGTACCCCCAGGGGGCAGCTGGGTACCCCCTGGGGGCTGCTGGGTACCCCCTGGGGGCTGTTGGTACCCCCAGGGGGCTGTTGGTACCCCCTGGGGGCTGTTGGTACCCCCAGGGGGCTGCTGGTACCCCCTGGGGGCTGTTGGTCCCCCCTGGGGGCTGTTGGTACCCCCTGGGGGCTGTTGGTACCCCCAGGGGGCTGCTGGGTACCCCCTGGGGGCTGTTGGTACCCCCAGGGGGCTGCTGGTACCCCCAGGGGGCTGCTGGTCCCCCCTGGGGGCTGTTGGTACCCCCTGGGGGCTGTTGGTACCCCCTGGGGGCTGTTGGTACCCCCAGGGGGCTGCTGGGTACCCCCTGGGGGCTGCTGGGTACCCCCTGGGGGCTGTTGGTCCCCCCTGGGGGCTGTTGGTACCCCCAGGGGGCTGTTGGTACCCCCAGGGGGCTGCTGGTACCCCCTGGGGGCTGCTGGGTACCCCCTGGGGGCTGTTGGTCCCCCCTGGGGGCTGTTCCCCCTGGGGGCTGCTATATGTACCCCTGGGGGCCTGCTGTATACCACTGGGGCTGCTGTATACTACCACTGGGGCTGCTGGGGCTCCTGTATACTACCACTGGGGCTGCTGTATACTACCACTGGGGCTGCTGGGGCTCCTGTATACTACCACTGGGGCTGCTGGGGCTCCTGTATACTACCACTGGGGCTGCTGGGGCTCCTTTATACTACCACTGGGGCTGCTGTATACTACCACTGGGGCTGCTGGGGCTCCTGTATACTACCACTGGGGCTGCTGGGGAATCTGTATACTACCACTGGGGCTGCTGGGGCTCCTGTATACTACCACTGGGGCTGCTGGGGAATCTGTATACTACCACTGGGGCTGCTGTATACTACCACTGGGGCTGCTGTATACTACCACTGGGGCTGCTATATACTACCACTGGGGAGGCCTGTATACCACTGGGGGGGGCCTGTATACCACACTGCTGGGGGCTGTATACCTGTGCTGGGGTCCACCCTCGGCTTATACACGAGTCAATAGGTTTTTCCAGATTTTTGGGGCAAAAGTAGGGGGGTCGGCTTATACACGGGTCGGCTTATACACGAGTATATACGGTATTTTATTTTTTACCCAAAACAGATTTTAGTTTATATTTTAACTTAATAGTACAGAGTAAAGGGGATTTTGTTATGATGGTATGATTTTTTTTCATATAACAAAAACCTGGAATTTTAACAGAGGTACCGTATGTAGACTTTTTATATTCACTATATGCTAAAATATTAACAAAAAAAATTTTAAACCCCCAAAATCAAAGTTCTCCACATTAAAAAATTGTTTAACATAGAAAAAAATAAACCTTTTTTTTTTTAAATGACATGTTTGGCATCACTCTGTAAAAATATGCGTGTTAATATATCAAATATAGAAAAAGCAATATAAAATTATAAAAATACAGAAAGGGCTACATAATACCACTCCAGGTGTAACCGAAGTACATTTGAACCAAAAAAAGTGACTACTTTAGGGTACGGGCATACTGGTGTGAACGTTGGACGACTGTGATGCGAGTTTTTCTCACAATGCAGTCGGACCAATGTTATTTAATGTCCGAGAGCACATTGGCAAGTGTCGGGTGTTTTTATCTCATCTGACAGACGAGAAAGCAATCGCAACATGCTGCGACAGTATGTGATTCAAGCGCAAGACTCGCCAATGCACGTCTATGGGTCGGACAAAATCACGGACTGCAGTCAGACCGCTCACGGACCATCTGAGAGGCATCCGATTTTTTCACTGATACATTCTCCTTCTGTAGCTCAGACAACTGTAAAAATTGTTTCTGAAAAAGATTATACTGTAAATAGCTTCTGAGAAAAAAAACGGATTGCACAGACAGCACACGGATGTCACCTGGATCAAAAATCAGATGACACTCGTTCAACTTTTGGATACATCAATCAGACAGTTTTTTTACACGCCAGTGTGTTTCCACCCTAATGGCCACTTTACACGGCCGATATCGGCATCCAACTCCGACCAAAAGTCACGTGGTTCGTGCGTTGGCCCCGATATCGTTCGTGCGGTGTGGTGTAATGTCCAATACGATGCACGAACGATGCCAAAACGATATCGGGGATCGAATGAGCCTGCTCTCCAATGGCCCGATATTGGATGGGTGTTGTGGCAGGATCGTGCTGTGTAAAAGCCCAACTACGATGTGGAGTACAACTTCCCCTATTCTCTCCTACGTTAAATGGTCATTCCTAGGTCGGCCGTACAAGGGGGGCGTAGACATCGCTGTTGTCTTGCCTGCTGATATTGCGCTGTGTAACATCTCCTATGCGATCTTGGAATTATGCCCAGAAAAAGCGCGCTCCCGCGGCGTTGGATCCAATATCGGACCGACGTTGGGACGTGTAAAGTGGCCATTATAGTTGCAATTGATGAATTCTCCAAAATTATCTGGAAACTTCAAATTCCGCTCACAAAATAATAAAGACGTCACAAATTAAATAAACTTAAAAAAAAGGTTGTAAATGAAAAGAATAAGTAACAGGTGAAAACACAAAACCGCCTACAAAACTAGACAAAAAATGTGCAAGTGCAAAAAGAAATCAGGCCCCAAAGTGTTACTGCTGCCGATTTTTATGTAGAATTCTGCTTGAAATATGCGAAGACCAAGAAACACAATAGTATAATACAAATAAAAAGGGTATTATGCACAATGCAAATAATATTAGTGTTGGTTTCAGGGCACGATGCCAATGCCTACATCAGGTACACACTCTATACAGGTCATCTCAGGTAACACAAGTGGGAATTCAAGCTTACTGAACAGAGAAGGGGTCTGCATGTGTAAACATTTAACATTTTCTTACAATAGGATTTCCCTTATTTTTTCCATGCAAACCCAGGTTGGGGTATGGGCAGATAGAGTATTTGTTGTTGAGTTTTTGGAGCAGATACTGAGCAGAAAGTAAACTTGTGTTTGGAGAGTTTCCACTTAGGCCGGCTTCACACTGCGGTATGATCAGGCCCGGGACTGTCCAATGTGAATTGGACAGCCCCGGATCCGATATCCAAACAGAACCAGAGGTCAAATATGCCCTCCGGTCCGGTTCACAGCTGGAGTCCTCAATTGCAGCCGCAGCTGCAGAAATTTCAAGATCGTGGCTAGCGGGAAGTTAGCCGTGGTCCTGAAATCTGTGCAGGGGACAGCTGGAGGTGCTGAAGTGTAGCAGCGCACAGCAGCCAGCATCCGGTTCCCAGATCCTCCCAGATCCTGCCAAATCTGAAGCAATCCGGCGCCATAGACTCCCACGTTAGGGAGCGCCGGATCGCCTTGTATCCTGGAAGATCCGATTTGGGCAGAATTTTTGCCCCAGAAACAAAATCGTTGCAAGCAACATTTTTGCGTCCGGGAGGATAATCCAGATTCACCTGGATCCTCCCAAACAGATGGAAACTGTTGAGGGAGAAGTGATGGCATAATTATTATGAATCACTGAACTCCATATTGGATTTAATGAGAGCTGAATATTTCAACCATGTACAGCATTGTTCTTCTGTGTGATGTCTTTTTGGTTTTAGGAGTAAAGGTTGCCCTACATGCTAAATGGATATTGGCCCTGCAGTCTCCTAGCTTGAATGCAGAAGTTGTTTGCTAAATCCAATGTCATTTACATATGTATACAACCTTTGTGGTTTGGAGTATTGACCATTGCTACTCAGGCAGACATTCCGTCTCTGACCAATGGAGATGTATATTGCTAAGACAATACTGGTGATGTTTGACTGATAAATCATTTTAAGACATCCTGGAACCAATCAAAGAGTGTTAAAACTTATTTGACACAAGACATTCTTCCCTGATACAAGGACACCATCCGCAGGCAGGGGATTATTACTGCATATTACAGGAGGTGATTGGACATATTTGCCACAGAAGATACCTGAGAAGGGTGGAGTTGTGGGTTGTATGTGGGTGGGGATGTGAAATCTTTACTATAAAGGGAGGTGAATTCAAGACCCTCTCTCTCTTTCTACTTGGACGCACAATGAAATAGGACATCACCATCTGGCATAAGTATCATCCTATAACTCTATCACTCTCTCTCTCTCTCTCTTATAATCAACCCTTGAATTGCTATCTATCTTCTATAGGGATAGTTAGATCATTAATATAGTGTGCCTGTGTGTATATTTAGGTAACGTGGGTATTAGTAACTCTGGGTGTTTTACATCATTGTAACAATAATTGATTGTGTATTAGTTATCGTGCTATCTAGAAATCTATATATTATTGTTGTAGACTTTTTGGGTGTGTTTAATAAATATTCATTTATTAGAACAGACTTGTTTTCATTAAGTAGTCGGTATATACATATATATAAAGTTAATCAGCATAGGAACAGAAAGTGGTAAGGAAGGGAAGATTCTGGATATCGGTGATTGTAGTCATAACCAACAATAATAACCGATAAACAGAACTAGCCCTACAACAAATTGGCGAGCCTAGGCCCACTGTTTGGGGTGTTGTTCTAGTGTCTTTTGTACTGAAAACCTGTGGTCATCATCTGGAGCGGATCAGGCCAGAGGAACGTGGACACAGATAACAGGAGGCACGGTGAAGTGATCCGTTATTCTGTGCGTTCAGTGCCCTGATAGCCCAGACGAGTGACACAGTTTTCAGTCTTACTAAGACACAGGACACAGTCCTCATCAGAGAACCTTTTTCTGATTTTAACAATTTTTCTGATTCCTTTACACGATTCACACGTCTATCGGCAAGGCAGATCATCACGTCACTTCGTTCAAACACCATCAACGTTTGGTTCATCTGAGGAGTCCAGCTGGTCGGGAAAGAAGGCGTTCCGGAGTAAAGGACCTTTTTCCAAGCAGCACAAGAGGGACGAAGGAACAGACGACACCAAGCAACATGGCCTCTGAACAGGTGAGTATGAACTTCTCCACCCTTAAACACCTGTGTAGAAATAGCACATTTAACCCAATACTGCCTACCGCATATAAGTCCACAGAGATGCTCTGGTCAACTTTACTGGACCAGGCATACGCACATGATAGAGTTTGTATTAGTAACTGTGTTTTCCACAAAACTAAGAAACGCCTCCAAATGCTGGCAAAATTAGTGTATACTTTTGAGGATAGCATTTGCAGGCCGGAGCATGTGGAAACACTTGCTACCACAAGAAAGGCAGACAAAGTTTCCACATCGGATAACCTACACTGCCATTGTTGTGTGGAAAGCATAAAACGTATACACACTCTAGAAACTGAGCTAGAAGAAAGGGCCCAGTGTACAGCCGACAGGGGCCGGGAAATCTGTGTGTTAGAATCTAGGATATCAGAGAAAGAAACCTATTATTCTGACATGGATAGAGAGCTCCTCAGTCTGTATACTGAGATAAATCAGTTCAAGAGTAGAGTTGCATCCATGGATGCACTAGTGAGCACACTCAGAGAGGATCTGGCTGCAAAGTCGCAAACGATTGTGAATTTGCAACAGGTCATCTCTAATCTGTCACGGCCTGGTACAAATAGCATGGTGCCTTTGCCCACGAAACAGGTTTGTGTTTCGGGTACTGCACAGGATGGGGAGACCACGGCAACATGGTCCACGTCTCCCATGGATCAGAGATCCGGAGCTATAGAGTCCAGGGGACAGGTGGAACGGTCGCTACATTTCACTCAAACACCAAGGGAGTATACACGTAGCGACCGCTTCCAGGGTCAGGACGAGAGTTGGGGATATGGAGGTAGGTGGGAAAGGGATCACACCACTTCCAATCCGCCAAATCGTTCAGTAACGTCAGATGAATTTTATCCTAACCGTAACAGTATGGAAAGGATAAAATTTCTGTTACGGATCTGCAGGGAGATCCCAAAGTATGATCCCAGTCTAGATGCGTTTACTGCATGTGATATCTTTGAAGGTCACTGCAATAAATATTCTGTGGCTCCAGAACTTCGAATGGAGCTATTCAAGTTGTGGTTGCCTACACACCTCAATCAGAGGTATGAGGCAATGGGGAGCACGGAACCCAGTAATGGACAGTTTCATGATAAGGAAGAACGCCTTTCCTTACTAATGACACTGGCAACGAGCCACGGGGACGTCACTCCAGAAATCCTGATGAAATTCAGACCAACTATACACGATGAACCTATATCGCTGTGTAGTCGGTTTGAAGCTATGTACAGGAAGGTCACTATGGATCAAGGTAGCGGTATTCCACAAGGCATGATCCGCATGTTTGTGGAAAAATTCCCATACCTTGATACTGCAATTAGGTTGAGTGCAGCGAGGGAACCATCACTCACTGATGCGGCCATGATTATTGAGCAGTGTAGACAAGATCTACTGCACAATAAAAAGTCGGTTAAGGTTAGGGAGCATGTGCCTGTACACGTTAGATCACAAGATGAACGTGTGCGCCATGCTAGAAAGAAGTCAGCTGTTCGCCCCTCGGCCCCACCATTTGAGAGGACAGGGAGCATTCAATGCTTTCTATGTTTGCAATTTGGGCACATGAAGAAAAATTGTCCTCAGTGGGTACGGAGCCGAAACAGCCCTGAAAAATCTGGCAATAATCATGGTTTCAAGATGAAACCTAATTATGCCAGAACAGTGGGGGAACAGGCTGATGGGTCTCGGGGATATTTACAAGAGCAGACACCAAAATGTGTTGCCACTGTAAATGCCCCAGTTGATAGTACAGGGGTTGTGGAATCTACTGATTCCACAACTAGAACTATGGTTGAGGATCTCCAAATTGCAGTATGTACCTCTCAGGTACCTAATGGAAATCTTGTCATCATCGATTGACAATTAGGGGTCCCTAAAGAGCTGGCTCCAGTATGTCCTGTCATACTGGATTCTTCAGGGAGGCCCCACATAAAAGCCAGAATTAAAGATCAGGACACACAAATTATGCTTGATACTGGTGCGGAAATCTCCATTACTAATATCAAACATGATTTGCATCCAAACAGCCCTCAGTGTGTGGTGATCGGATTTGATCACCAACAAGGGGGGGTGAAGGCCCACAGAATTGAGGAAGTGATTGTCCAGATTGCCAAACACTTAACCCTCAAGGTCCCAATGTGGTATTACCCTGGTTTTGACAACATCATCGGAACTGATGTAATGACCCAAAATGGATGGATCCTGGATTTGGCAAACTGCATTGTGTGGAAGGGACCCAGACAATCCAAGGTGTGTGTCATACAACACCAGTGTCTGGGACCACCTTTGCCAGCAATGGAGAATTCAGCTGATATGCTCGAACACAAATGGCCAGAGGTCTCTCATAATATAGACCTTGAACCCATTGTGTATGAACATCCTGATCTGTGGGCCCAGGGTAAAAACGACTGTGGAAGATTGATTGGTGTCCAGGTGGACATACAGGGGCCAGACCTACCCCCTCAACGTCAATATCGCTTTCCACCGGAAGCGACACAGTCGATAGTCAACACTGTCCTGGAATTGGAAAACAAGGGTGTGGTCATAGAGGGGAATTCAAAGTGTAACAACCCTCTATGGCCTGTGAAGAAAAAGGACACTGATGCGTGGCGTCTCACCATAAACCTACGTGTCCTTAATAAGTACACTCCGATGTCTGCCCCCGTAGTTGCACAAACTCCTGACATAATGGCGAGGATAAGTGGCAAAAGCCGCATATTCTCGACCATTGATGTCGCCAATGGGTTCTTCTCTATTGAACTCACAGAAAACTGTAGGTACAAATTTGCTTTCACAGTGGGCAACAAACAGTCTGGACTCAAACTGAGTCCTCACAAGGCAAATTTGGCCAGAACAGAGGTGACTTTCTTTGGGGTGCAGGTCTCTTTTGGAGCCAAAGGAATTGTGGCGGCCCGAGTGGAAGCTATGATCAAGTTACCTCAGCCTGGCACTCTACAGGACTTGCGGAAGTTCCTGGGAGTGGCCAACTTCATGAGGGAATTCATAGAGGATTTTGCTGCCAAAGCAAAACCCCTTTATGAACTCCTCAGAGGAGAAGAACCCTCACTCCAGAGCTGGTCAGAAGCACAGGATGAGGCCTTTTCAACTCTAAAAAGAGACCTCTCCTCTGCACCTGTGCTAGCCACCCCCAACCCAGATGGAGAAATGGCCATCCAGGCACATGCTGGGACTGAGTCTATCTCTGTTGTCCTTCTACAGCAGATAGGACATGACAGTAGACCACTGGGATACTTTTCCCGGCTCCTCTCGCCGGTCGAACGAGGGTTCGACAAATGTGCCGAACAACTGGCTGCCATACACTATGCTGTTAAAACCACTGAGCATATTGTAGGTTTCAGATCTCTGACTGTACAGACACCACATTCTCCTTTGGTTCTCTTACTCAGAGATACACTCCCCGGAGTCTCCCAACAGAGATTTGGGAAATGGATCATGGACCTCAGTGGCTGGAATCTGATAGTGGACCACAAGGCAAAGTATGTTCTGTCCCAGTTGTTAAACATGACAGGGACCGAACATGACTGTGGTCAACCATCACCCTCCAGTACATCACAAATATTCAGGACCGACAGACATCCAGAAGACAGGGTCATCTTTGTTGACGGCTCTCTTTTCTGTCTGGACGGCACGTATGTATCCGGATTTGCAGTGCTGGATGAGACCACGGGCATCCAGAGTCTCGTCCGGTTGCCAGGTCACATGTCAGCACAACTGGCTAATCTGGAGGCTGTCAAGGAGGCTCTCCTCCTTCAACCTCCAGGGAATCGAACTATATATAGTGACAGTTCATATGTAGTTCGATCTCTCACCCTGCACCTGAACACGTGGAAAAAACGAGGTTTTGTGGACAGCCAGAATAAACCTCTGGCCCACATTATGGTCCTAAAGGAATTGTGGGATTGGGGCATGGCAGATCAAGCGGAGGCAGCCATTATCAAAGTCCCAGCACATCAAAGAGGAGAACAGCCTTTGACTATAGGCAATAACAAGGCCGACAAACTGGCCAAGTTTGCAGCAGTGTCTGGTGTCCTTCAGGAACCAGGAATTGAGCAGATCCCGGCATTCCAGATTGCAGTGAGGCAAACCAAACTAAAAGATGGCCCTGTGTCATTTGAAGAGGAACAGGCAAAAGATCCCGTTCTACTGACACATATCGCAGCTCCACAGCATCCCTGGACAATATGTCAGGTGATTCTGTGTCATGATACTGGTACCCAACAACTTCCTCTACCAGTAGTCCCGCAACATTTACCGGCAGGAGATAGCGATCAGTGGTACCAGTTCAGTGGAAGAGGACAAGTATTTGTGACAGTGGTAAGGGTCCCATATGAGGCTGAAGGTCTCCAACCAGTCAAACCACACCTGGATTCTTGCAATGTTTCTACCCACCAATTGGCAGATCCCACAGCTCCTCAACTGTCATCCCCATGGAAGATCATCACAGGAACTAAATTCGTTCTATATACATGGCGAATTTCTGTAGATGACTTCAGAGTAGATCACTGGGATCACAGATGTGAGGCGTTTGTGAGGAACCAAATTGACATGATGAGAGGATGGGTAGAGGCGGGGCAAGAAGTGAGAAAGATGATGCCCGACACAGGAAATTCAGGGGTAGGAGAGACTTGATAGAGATGGGAATTAGTGGAGGTACATTGGGAGTAGGTGCCCTGAACTCTATGGATATGGAAGTCCTGAGAGGTAAGCTCGGGGACATTGCGCAACATGCTGGGGAAGGGTTCAGAACTCAGCTTGATGTAAACCAAGTCTTAGAGGGTTTGCAACATTCGCACATTGATGCCACTACCTCTCTATCTTCAGCTCTACGAGAGAAGTTTAGAAGGTTAGTTGCAGGTCTTGTAGAAGTGCAAGACAGAGTTCAGTTTGCCCTAGCATGTACGCAGGTCCAGAGTGAACTCTCTGACAACCTAAAGCATATAGTGTCCTATCTATACAAGGGCCACTTCCCATTCAACCTCAGACAAAGAGTAAGTTCCCTAATCTCCCCGTTTGCAGCCAACCATACAAACTGGTGGCTGGTTCAATGGCATGGGTGTCATAATCTCACCTGCACAGCATCTTCTTTGGCACCTGTATCTGGTAATATCAAGAAGGGGTACAGTGCCATGAATATAGGAATTGTTGTTAGCAATCAGATGGTGCTTCATCCACAGCTCACCTCAGACATCCTAATCTATGAGCGAGGCCATCCTTATCTGTTTGATACAGAGGGATGTTGGAGGAAAGAGGATGTTATCCTCTGTCAAGGGAGTCAAGATAGGGTGCTTAGGCACCAGTGTTGGGACTCTGAGAGGTCATGTGAGATGAAGACTAACACAATACCCTCCTCTCGTCTGAAATATTTGGGTCAAGGGTATTGGTGTTGGTACCAAGGGAAAAATGTAACGTATTCTTTATATGGCACTAATTGCACCGAAAGAGGCATACTCCTCCCAGGAGCATATTGTACCCTTAGTCCCATTTTAGGTTTAGATGTCGCAGATCAGCAGGGGAGGACCCCGATAACACCAGAGAAGAGACTCAACATTCGCCCTGACACTCCTGTGAGACTGCAAAAGATTCCTCTTGGTTTTGGTCGTGAGCTCAAGCGTCTCTTGTTAGATTTCAGCGAAGAAGACGACATACTCCGAAATCTTCATGAGGCTGAGAATCAAGCCACTATTCAGCTTGAGCATGACAAAACCAAGATAACGAGGATTACCAATGCCTTAGATACAGACTCTAAGGTGTCCTGGTGGGAAAGTATATTTGGCTATAGTCCGACAGCTACATCATTCTTTAATTTCATTATCCACCCTGTGATTGTTCTTCTGGTTCTTGTTCTTGTTATGTACATTGGACTGTGCCTAGTTTACCGGAGAGTAAAGAGACTTGGCCACCAGATACAAGAGAACCAGGCAGAACTTCACGATTTTAACCGCCGAAGAAGGTCCAGGACTTAGCACTAAAAGTCCTGAAACCTTGATATTATATTTGATAATAGTGTTTAGGACATTACGTCAACTCCGCCCTGAAACCTCATAACATTGTATATTTTGTTTGGCTTTTACTTTGATTTATGGTTAAGGGATGGGGGAGGGAAATATGGTATCATTATACACTGTTTAATTTTTACATTGGGATATAGGTTTGTTTGTTTTTTTGTATGAATGAGGAAAGAGTAAGGTTCTGTAGGGACAGGCCCCTTTATTGTCTAAGGTATTTGCTACTTCAACCCTTGAGTCGGTAACGTTCATAAGGGATGGATTGAAGGTCGGTTGGACTGCGTTCTTCTCACAGTCAACTTAGGTATGCTGATATCATCCCCTACCCAATAAACTCTGACCTGCCTAGTAGAGATTCAACTATCTATCCATGGAAGAACCACATTAACGATAGATGCTTCAATCAAGCTTACAGGAGAAGTCTCTGTTGAAAGTCGTGCCTCAGCTAAGAAGAATGCCATCCCCTGATTGATCTAATCCCAAGAAGGAGGTGCTCCAAGAAACCACCTGGTGAGGCCCAGCTACAGATTGTGATCCCCGGCACAGTCCCTACACACCAGACTTAAAAAAAAAAAAAAAAAAAATCTGGTAGGGAGAGGGGCGAACACAGGAAAACTCTGTGGGCCGATCAAGAGACGAAGGTGCAGCTGCTCCAGAATCTAAGCAGTCAAGCTGGGAAGAAGCCTACTTGGGGATAGGCGTGTTTCTCGAGATTGGCAATGACAAGATCAGAAGTGTACTGACAAATAGAGAACTTTATTCCTGAACCAAAGAGATCAAGAAGATCCTCAAAGATGACTATGGTGTAATCTATGGATGGAGACACTGGATTACGGCGAACGGCAGGGGAGAGGTGATGGCGATGGGTGATGTCTAGATACCTAAGTGGAAAATTTTACTTCATTTCATCCTGAACGGTTATTGGTGATAGGATTGAGTAGGCAAATATATTCCACTCTTCCCACTCATTTTATTGTCGTATTTTCCGACAAAAGGGGGAATGTTGAGGGGAAAGTGATGGCATAATTATTATGAATCACTGAACTCCATATTGGATTTAATGAGAGCTGAATATTTCAACCATGTACAGCATTGTTCTTCTGTGTGATGTCTTTTTGGTTTTAGGAGTAAAGGTTGCCCTACATGCTAAATGGATATTGGCCCTGCAGCCTCCTAGCTTGAATGCAGAAGTTGTTTGCTAAATCCAATGTCATTTACATATGTATACAACCTTTGTGGTTTGGAGTATTGACCATTGCTACTCAGGCAGACATTCCGTCTCCGACCAATGGAGATGTATATTGCTAAGACAATACTGGTGATGTTTGACTGATAAACCATTTTAAGACATCCTGGAACCAATCAAAGAGTGTTAAAACTTATTTGACACAAGACATTCTTCCCTGATACAAGGACGCCATCCGCAGGCAGGGGATTATTACTGCATATTACAGGAGGTGATTGGACATATTTGCCACAGAAGATACCTGAGAATGGTGGAGTTGTGGGTTGTATGTGGGTGGGGATGTGAAATCTTTACTATAAAGGGAGGTGAATTCAAGACCCTCTCTCTCTTTCTACTTGGACGCACAATGAAATAGGACATCACCATCTGGCATAAGTATCATCCTATAACTATCACTCTCTCTCTCTCTCTCTCTCTCTCTCTCTTATAATCAACCCTTGAATTGCTATCTATCTTCTATAGGGATAGTTAGATCATTAATATAGTGTGCCTGTGTGTATATTTAGGTAACGTGGGTATTAGTAACTCTGGGTGTTTTACATCATTGTAACAGTAATTGATTGTGTATTAGTTATCGTGCTATCTAGAAATCTATATATTATTGTTGTAGACTTTTTGGGTGTGTTTAATAAATATTCATTTATTAGAACAGACTTGTTTTCATTAAGTAGTCGGTATATACATATATATAAAGTTAATCAGCATAGGAACAGAAAGTGGTAAGAAAGGGAAGATTCTGGATATCGGTGATTGTAGTCATAACCGACAATAATAACCGATAAACAGAACTAGCCCTACAACAGAAACCATATAGTTGCCATCCGGCTCCATCTGGCCCCATAGGGGTGCATTATGTGAAAATCGGGTCTGGGGCTGTCTGATTCACACCGCGGTGTGAAGCTGGCCTAAGATTTCGCTCAATAAACTCCATGTGCAGATATCCTTTCCAGAGTTGGTGTTTAATGAGAGCCAAGGAAAGGTCATTTTTAGCCAAAAAATAAAAACAAGTAAAAAGGAATTTTCATGATGTTGTAAGTAGGGAAACAGTATCTACTAACCCTGTTGTTTTCCTGATGTGAATTATCTTTCTCCTTTGCCTAAGGCTAGGGTCACATGGCCATATTTTCTCTCATCATAGAAAATCCATTAGATTATGATGATCACACTCTGATTAAACTCTGAAAATAATTTGAGGAGAGAGTGATCCTATTTTCTTGGATATGGAGAAGATAGGAAAAAACAATTTTCCTTCTTTATTGTGTCAGTCCATTAAAATTGGATGCTGTCTGAATGTGGTCTGATTTTTTTGACAGACCCTTTGACTTGCATGTCCGAGTGGAAACAGATAATTGGATGCAACTCTTGGAATTCTATGATTTTCTTCTTTTGAACGGAGGAAAAAATTCACCCAGTGCACAGCCCCATAGAATAACATTGGTCCAATGTTTTATCAAATCCCTCTTGGACCAAAAACATGGTCATGTGCACAAGCTAATAATGAGTTTATTACTTACCATTAAAACAACTCTGCTATACATTATTTCTCCCATTGTATAATTATTGGTAACCACCGTGGCATTTAGTAGTTCCCAGTCACCTTTGCTTTTATAGTTACTCTTTGACAGATTATAGGTTTCAGCAGAAATTGATTCAAATGTGATTTCAGAAGCTGGAGAAAAATAAAAGGTGATTAATTCATGACAAAGTAATGGCTATGCAGCAATACAGTATAAGGCTAGGTTCACAATTAAATACAGAATTGCGTTCACCGCATCCAGATCCAGATGCGGTGAACGCAATTGTCTTCTGACATTCAGCAATCCGGGAACCGGATTGCTGAAGCCGCAATCCGGTAACCGGATTGCCCAGGATGTGTAGTCCTGAGCAATCTGGTTACCGGATAGTTGGCTCATCCCTGCTGCCACAGGGATGAGCAAAGTATTCTGTGATTGTTTAAGCTAATTATTTTATTAATAAATGTTTGTTTAATGTCTCTAGGGGGTGCCCACTCCCCCTAGAGACCTTCCACCCACTCAGGTGGGCATATAATGCTATAATCATCTCTGTACAGCAACCGCCTCCAGTCAGCTGCTGTACAGTTCCAGTTTCAAGACTTTAAATGCTTATATGTTTGCATTAAATACTTGCACAAACTGTCATTAGGGTGCATACTTCTGCTGGTATCAGTCACATCAATCCACATTAGTTTTTGAATTGTAGATACTACAAATGGGTCAACCTTTTGAAATTCGGATTTGGTTCGGTTCGCAGAAAGTAACTATGACCTGGGAATAGGTTGGCGAACAGTTCACTGAACTTCCGAACCTCGTTCAAATCAAATGGGAGGCAAAATTAAAGACCTAAAAAACATCTTCAAAGGGGCCCAAAACCTGCCAAACACAGCTCAAACTTTTGTACAGTGGAGTCACGCTCTTTTGGCACAAATCTTATCATCCTACACTTTTACTTAGCAAGTTTCAGTGCCGCTGTCACCACTCGCCATGCTTCCATGCCCACTCATGAATCTAAGACATCCTCACAACTTCCCTGAGGTTATCTCAGGTTACACAGCGGGTATCACACAGCATGGAATCCTGCTTTGTGACCTGAGATAACCACAGTGGTGTCAGTGCTCTTAACACTAGCTGTTTTCTGAGAGCCATGATATCACACAAGACGATATATCTTGCCAATATTGTGAAACAGCTAATGTGAGGAGTGGTGACATCAGTAAGCGCAGTTCAAACTTGAGAGATAGCCCCTGTGTGACCCCTTGAATCTGAACTGCAGAAATATTTGTGATGGCACAGCTTGTCACACTCTCACCAGTGCCTGCTCAAACAGCATATGGGAGACACTTTCTGTGAACACGAGCCCTTGCCCATTGCCCGTTGTTTGATGCTTCTTTTGAAGCAGATTTTGAGAATCTGTGTCAAAATCTGCATGTCTATCTTGAAGCCAGCAAAGTCTATGAGAGTTCAGAAGTGCTGTGCCAATGTGTTTTTTTTTCCTTGCAGATTTGGTGCAGATTTGGGGGCAAAAAAAAAAAATCAGAACAACATGTGCAAGGAAAAAAAAGTAATGTGGCACAGCACTTCTAAAGTTTCATAGACTTTGCCGGCCTCAAGATGCACATCAAGATTTTGATGCAAATCTGCATAAAAAAGGCATCAAGTAATTCAGTATGGCCACAGGGCCTAAGAGGGTCCAGGAAGAGACACAGATGTAACAGTGCGTGAGGATTTGTGTGGCCACCTTGCTACTTCAACAGACTTCTAGGGCAGGGGTGGCCCACTACAGTTCTCAAATCTTGCTACACTGCACGTTTTCTGGATTTCCTAATTTCATCACCTGCAGAGGTGATGAATCCAGCACCTTGTGCAATGCTAGGTAAGTCCTTAAAACATGCAATGTTTGTGGCCCTTGAGGACTGCACTTGGCCAGTCCTGTTCTACAGGACTGTGTGTACTGTCTTGCATTTCCATCCCTCAGACTGTCAGGCCAGAGGCCTGCGGCTTGTCCATCAGTATCTGTAGGGCAGTATCAAAGCACTTTTTTGCAAAACAGACCAGCACACAAATTGAGGGAAGTAAAAAAAAACTTTACTGTGGCACACACTGTAATATGTCTCAAACATACATATATGAAAATATACAGTACAGTGCTGTGCAAATTAATTGGGACAAAGCTTTTTTAAGTAAATTCATAAGTTGAGGTTACCAGTCAGTGATTCAAGCCAGTTTTAACTGCTTTGAACAGGTGTGAGTGTACAACCTTGAGTAACAAAATGTGGTTTGACTGGTTTTAGTCAGAAAATAACAGCTAGCTGCCCCCTCAGCTTCAGGTGAGAGCTTGTTTCTGTGAGGAGTGGTTTAGTTACTTTTTCTCTCTGTGATTCGTGCCTGTAAAAATGGATGTTACTCCATGGAAGAGATCTAGAATTATTACTCTTAATGAACATACAAGTTTGCCTATAAGAGAAATCGCTTCCACCGTTGGTATTGGAAAATCTACCGATTCTAGAATAATTCGCACACACAATGAAACTGGATTGTTTTCTTCAAAACGAAAAGGGAAATGTGGAAGAAAATGGAAAACGACACCAAGAACTGATAAAACACTTATCAGCAATAGTAAAACTAATTCAAGAAAAACAAGTAAAGACTTGCTTTGTCCCAATTAATTTGCACAACATTGTATATATAAGTTCAATCCCACAGGGATCAGCAGACTCTATTGAAATGGTGCAAAGTCCATTAAGGGCTTTGAGCTGTAGCCCAAAGACTGTATACATGCCCTCTAGTCCAGCAGATGGAAGCATAACCAGTGCTAAACTTGAGAAGGTGGAAAATAAAATTAACAAAAAAATAGGCCTCGCTTTTCGAAAAAGTGAACAAAACTGAAAAGTCCTTTTTCTGACAAAATGACATCTAAGGGAAGGGTAAGCAACCCAATTACATGCTTTTTTAGGTTAGTCCTGTCTTTTTTCAGAGTAAAAACTCTCTGCAGCTTTCTCATCGCTCCCCATGATGGAGGTTTTCATTCTTCGTAGTACTCCACTGCCATATGGTCTGTGTGGGTGCCGCAGTGCCAACTCCTCCAGGGGCATTATTTGCCAGCACCTGCTCCAAAGCACACCCCATTATAACCACCGCTTGAGAAGACCATGGAGAAATTAGGAGATGACCACCCCATCCAGGAGAGACAGGAACAAATTGGGCAACACCAATAGGCCTTTAAAGTGATCCTGTCACCCCCCTAGGGCTTTGTAAACTAAAAGTGCCACCTTCAGCACCGCCCATGCTGCATTTTGTGAAGATGGCTATAATCCCCTTACTTTGCTGTACACTAGGGATGAGCGAGTACTGCAATATTCGGACTCGCTATACTCGCAACGAGTAGGTCCTGGCAGTACACCTAGGACCTTGCAATCTGGCCAATGAAGTGACCACTAGCGATCACGTGGTTGTGACATCTCGCCATCTGATTGGCCAGATCGCTACCGGCCATCTAATTGGCTGGAAGTCACAGGTCCTTGTCGTCCGGTGATCGCAGGTCTTCTGGGACGGTCCCGGGGTCTTCTTTGCCGGTCCCTGTGCAGGCGTCGGACAGGTGAGTATGTAATTTTATTATTTTTAACAACTTTTATACACTTTTGGGTACTTTCGCAGTGTATCTATAGATTCACTGCGAAAGTGAATGGACTACTCGCTACTCCCGAGTAATCATAAAATACTCGGAGAGTAGCGAGTACCCAAATACTGCTACTATTTGGCGAGTTCTGAATAGTAGCGAGTATACTCGCTCATCCCTACTGTACACCTAAATAATTCCTTTATAAAGTTTCCCGCCCTGTATGAAAATTCATACCTACAGGTTCAGTGTGTCTTGTCACTCATCCAGTCCTCACACCTTGCTGATCTTCCTCAGCCTCTTCATTCTTCTCGGCACCTCCTGTTCTCTCATGCCCATCTTTTTTCAGGGCCTGCGCAGACTTCTCTGTCCTGTGCAGGCACTCTGTGCTCTGCCCTACTGAGGGCAGAGCATATGTCTGCATTACATGCAGGCACTAGATCCAGTCCTGTTTTGTGTTCTGCTTTATGCTGACAGTTGGTTGGGAATCTGGCACCTGTGGCCGTAAGAGGGGACCTTATCTGAGGACACCGATGCCACAGTAACCCCAATACAGTTCTCGGATAACCTCCCAGCGGCTCTGTAATTCAGTGATCAGAGACCATAGGGAGAGGTAGTGTTCTTCATCCTTGCGGTCTCTGATGTAGAAGAGCTGCATGTGTCAAGCAGAGAGAAGATAAGGCTCGTGAAGAGGTTTGAGGGTGGGAAGGGGTTAATAAAGATGGGGTCACGAAGTGTATCTGTTTTTATTTCTAATAAAATAATTTGTCTATGTGTTGCATCTTTTTTACTATTTACTTGAGATTATTAATGGCTGGATCGAATATTGGCGCTACATTAAGAATCTCAGGGTTTAATACCAGCTGGCAATACAAAGTAGGTATTACCCCTTATTACCCAGAATGCCACCCCCACTAGGGCTGGTGGAAGAGCCTGGTCAAGTGCCTGGAAATGGTGCTATGATGAATGCATCATTTTTATGGGTGGCTGCGGGCTTCTATTCTTTAGCATGGGGGGCCATAACACAATGGGCCCTCACCCTGCTGGGAATACCAGCTCTAAGCTGTCTAGTTTTACCTTGGTTAGCAACTAAAAATAGAGGAGTCCTATGCATTGTTTTTTTGACAGACAGGGTAAAATTTAGGCAGCTGAGTGTGGCAGCTCACTGCTGTTCGCTTTCACTGGGCTTGATTAAAAATACTTCGAAGACTTATGCATTTTTTAAACTTATTTATTTAACACACTATGATGGCACGATGGTTGCCATACACTTCTGTGTATGACAACCCACTGCAGACACTGGTACAGATTGTGGAAGCGCAGTCTGACTGTCTGTGAGAGCATCTATGATTGGCTGTTGCACTCAGACAGCGCTCCCACAATCTGTACTGGTGTCTGCAGTGGGTTGCCATACACAGATGTGTATGTCAACCAAACTGCAAGCATATTGTGTTAAATTAATTAATTAAAAAAAAAAAGCATAGGGCTTTGCAGTATTTTTAGTCTAGCCTAGTGAAAGCGGACAGCAGCGAGCTGCCTCCTTCAGCTGCCTAATTTTACCTTGGCTGTCAAAAAAAAAATGCTTAGGTCTCTGCCCTATTTAATTCATATGAACCAGCCAGGTTCTCCTCATATCTACTCTACACTACTCCGTCCTCCTCCTCCTTGACCTATCTGCTGCCTTTAACACCATTGACCATTCCCTCCTACTTCAGATTCTGGAATCTCTCAGCATCACTGACCTAGCCCTCTCCTGAATCTCCTCATATCTAACTGACTAGTCCTACATCATCACCCACTCCCACACCTCTTCTTTGGCCTACCCCCCTATCTGTCGGTGTAACCCAAGGCTCGGTTCTAGGACCCCCACTCTTCTTAATCTACACCCTCGGCCTAGGACAACTCATTGAATCCCACGGTCTTCAGTATCAACTTTACGCTGACGACACCAAGATCTATCTATCTGGACCTCACATCACCTTCCTACTATCCAAAATTCCTCTCTGCCTGTCCACCATCTCCTCCTTCTTCTCTGCTCGCTTCCTCAAACTTAACATGGACAAAACTGAGTTCATCATTTTCCCCCCAAGTTGCTCTCCCCCTCTACTAGACATATCCATTAATGTCAACTATTGCTCACTCTCCCCAGTCCCCCATGCCAAGTGCCTCGGTGTAATCCACAACTCCTCCCTCTCCTTTAAGCCTCACATCCAAGCACTCACCACCTCCTGCCGACGCTAGCTCAAAAATATTTCCCGGATACGCACTTTCCTTGACCATGACACAGCTAAAACACTTGTTCATGCTCTCATCATCTCCCGCCTTGACTACTGCAACCTCCTGCTAACCGGCCTCCCTGCTACCTCTCTTGCACCTCTTCAATCTATCCTAAACTCTGCTGCCTGACTTATCCACCTGTCCTCTCGCTACTCCCTGGTCTCTCCTCTTTGCCAAGCCCTTCATTGGCTCCCCACCTCTCAGAGATCAAAATCCTAACCATGACGTACAAAGCCATCCACAACCTGTCCTCTCCATACATCTCAAAGATGGTCTCCCGATACCTACCCTCACGCAACCTTCGTTCTTCCCAAGAACTCCTCCTCTATTCCCCTCTTATTTCATCCTCTCACAACTGCATAGAAGATTTCCCCCATTCATCCGCCATCCTCTGGAACTACCTCCCCCACCACATCAGACACTCGCCTTAACCTGGGAACCTTCAAAAGAAACCTGAAGAGTCAACTATTGCAACAAGCCTACAAGCTGCAATAAGAACCAGTCCACCGCACTGTCTCATGGTCGGCGCTACCCCCTCCTATTGTATCCCCATTGGTCCCTCATAGACTGTGAGCCCTCGTGGACAACGTCCCATACCCTTCTGTTCTTGTTTGTCTGGACTCCATGCATATATTGAACTTGTCCTCGTCTACCCTTTGTGGTGCAGCGGCTGGCTGCCTTGCTGGTGTTGCTGCTGGAACTTGTGGTTCAACGGCTCGGGTAAGGCATTACATGTTCTATGAAGCAGGTTTGAAAGCCCGGGGAGTGTCTGTCAAACCTGGATCCACCCGTGGGCGTGACACAGCAGACTTAAGTCTATAAAAAATCCAAGAATGCGCACATAGGGTGATATCTTCTTTGAAGAAGGATAAAAGGTTATATATAGAGGCTGCTCACCTGATACAGTTGTGATGACCCACAACTGGTAATGATCGCTCAGATACAAGTAGCTGCTGCAGGACCGTACTCTCCACAGATCCCTGTGGTATAATCAGCTCCCAGGACACAGTACCTCGAGGTCCGCGCTGCCACTTCAGAAAGGAACAAAAGAAGCCAGTACAAGAGAATGTCTGGATCAACGATTCTTCTTTATTGTCCTACGCGTTTCAGAGTCATCTCCCAACTCCTTCATCAGGGAATGTCATTGACAGATTGGAGATGACTCTGAAACGCGTAGGACAATAAAGAAGAATCGTTGATCCAGACATTCTCTTGTACTGGCTTCTTTTGTTCCTTTCTGAAGTGGCAGCGCGGACCTCGAGGTACTGTGTCCTGGGAACAGCAGACTTAAGCACACTCCCGCCTGGTCACATGGGCTGTGACATCAGAACAGGTCCTTCACACAGGAGGTGGAGAGCCTTATGATTTGAAAGGAGAGATTTGTCAGAGCCTCTGATAGGTGAGGAGACCTTGGGAGGCCCGGTTCATCCCAGAGCTCAGGGAGCCAAATCCTGGTCTCTCACCTGGGCCTAAGATCAGTGATTCCCTCCTATGGATTGATCGGGATATGGGTGTGTTATACCGGCCATTGGGACAGTCAGATATGATGTGTATATCCCGCATATGTGTGAACTATGCACTACATGCACTTTATGGGGCACTATAATAAACCGCTGGACTTTCACTTACTTTAACACATGGTTGTTTGGCATCAATTATGCTGCAAGCGAGTCCTCCAGGCGTGCGCTACCTCACACCTTTCATCATGTAAACCACCATGGAATCTAATGGCGCTATATAATTAAATAATTATAATATCCACCTCCAAGAGATGCCTAGTGCCAGCGTTGATTTCCACCGAAGAAAGAGCTGGGCTTTGTAGTCCGCGCTGACCTCAAGAAACTTCCAGTCCAGTAAAGGGTTAATCAGGTTCTGGTTTATTTGCCTACGCGTTTCGTGGCTTTAAATCTGCCACTTCATCAGATTCATGAATAGCCCTGATGAAGTGGCAGATTTAAAGCCACGAAACGCGTAGGCAAATAAACCAGAACCTGATTAACCCTTTACTGGACTGGAAGTTTCGTAAGGTCAGCGCGGACTACAAAGCCCAGCTCTTTCTTCGGTGGAAATCATTTATCTTCAGTGGGCTCCTGCAGCGACCACTTACCATTACCAGGCTCTCTCAGTTTGTTGTGGCTCTCACAACCACCGCAGGTGAGTCACACCGATTTGGGGGAACTGGACTATTTATTAAGAAGATAACGCCCTATGTGCGCTCCCTATTTATCCTTTTTTATAGTGCCAGCGTTGCACATCTTTAGTAACAGATATAATACTTCAGCATAAAAATGAAAAATGGACAGCACACACTGGGACTTCTTTCTAAATGATAGGACCCATTAAAGCACACTCAGCGTGAAACAATGAGCCGTTGTTCGCTGCCTCCACTCCTCCTCCATGCAACGATTTAACCCTTGAATCATTAATAAAATCTGCACGAAAGAAGACCCAGTGAGTGCCATCTATCTTCATTGTTATGCCAAAGAATAGCTACCTGCACCCGCCCCTGAGAATGGTGCATTCATCCTAGTGCCATTTCTAGGTGCATACCGGTCTCTTCAAGCAGCCCTGATGGGGATGACATGCTGGGTAATAGGGGATAATAAGGGGTTAATACAAGCTTATTGCCGCTGGTATTATGCCCTGAGATTGTTAATGTTAGGCAAAGTTAGCCCCGGCCATTAACCCGTATCACCATGAAATTCTGAGGCAGCATGTTATAGAGCAGGGTAAGTAGAGCAGAATGATACATAGCTTGTGAGAAAAGATTCAGTATAACCTGTGTTTTAATCATTTAAATTTCTGCTGTCTCTGGGATTTTCAGTCCATTGGGAGGTCCTATCAGTTATTTACAGCTATTTCTTTATTCACACTTATATACTCATACAAAAACAGCTGTAAGGCCCGTTTCACATCAGCGGTAGTTTGAAAATGTGGCAGTCGCGGTAAAAAAACGCATCTGATGCATTTACCGCATGCATTGTCTATGGGGCTCGCAGTAAGTGTGCGGCAGGTGCGGTTCCGGTAGTTGCGGCCGCAAAAAAAATGTGGTTTTTTTTTTCGTGGCTGCAACTGCCGCAACTACCGGATCTGCACTTGCTGCATCTGCCGCACACTTACTGCAAGCCCCATAGACAATGCATGGTGCTTGCCGCAAGTGCGGCCGTTATGCCGTAAATGCGGCAGATGCAGTTTTTTTACCGCGACTGCCGCATTTTCAAACTACCGCTGATGTGAAAGGAGCCTTACTCACTGATAGGACCTCACACTGGGCCAAAATTTCCAGAAAGTGCAGAAATTTCAATGATAAAAACACTGGTTATACTGAATCTTCTCTCACAAAACTATGTATCAATGAACTCAGCTGCACCTGTTCTACAAGAGGATACCTGCAGATTAGATTGTATTTTGATGGGGATAGGTTAACTTTAAGAATCTCAAATGAATAGTAAACAAGACACAACATAAAAACAAATTATTTTACTAAAAATAAAAATACAGACACTTAGTGATCCCTCTGTTTTTGTTATCCCTCCCCACCCTCATACCCCTACTTGATCCTTGTCATCTCTCTGCTGGACACATGCAGCTATGCTACATAAAAGACCATGGAGATGAAGAACACACTCCTCTCCTCATGGTCTGTGATGCCTAAATAATAGAGCCGCAGGAATGGTGGGGAGGTTATCCGAGGACAGCGTTGCAGATGCTATGGCAACGGTATCCTTGGATGTCGTTCCTGTTTATGGCCACATGTGTCAGATTCACAACTCTGCTGTCCGCATAAGGCAGAACACAAAACAGGGTGAGATCCGGTACCTGTGCATAGTGCAGTCAGACGCTCGGTCCGCCTTAGGACAAAGCACACTGCGCAGGCCAGAAAGAGGTTTTTTTTTTACTCTAATTATCTATTATATAATCGCGAATCGGAAAAGCGCCCCTCCGCGCGCTACTTCCGGCGTGGTCATGTGGATACGAATTTAACATTGGGCGCGAAGTGCCCAATGCTGAGCGAGCAATGGCCGCGAGGCCATTGCGAGTCGCTGGCTGAGTGCGAGCAATGGCCGCGAAGCGGCCATCGCGAGTCGCTGGCAGCCGCCTCCGCTCCCCGCTACCCACAATTCGCCCATGTCCGCACAGCCCCCCCCCATGTCCGCACAGCCCCCCCATGTCCGCACAGCCCCCCCATGTACGCACAGCCCCCCCCATGTCCGCACAGCCCCCCCCCATGTCCGCACAGCCCCCCCCATGTCCGCACAGCCCCCCCATGTCCGCACAGCCCACCCCATGTCCGCACAGCCCACCCCATGTCCGCACAGCCACCCCATGTCCGCACAGCCCCCCCCATGTCCGCACAGCCCCCCCCCATGTCCGCACAGCCCCCCCCATCTCCGCACAGCCACCCCCATGTCCACAGAGCCACCCCCATGTCCGCACAGCCACCCACATGTCGTCCACACAGCCCCCCCATGTCCGCACAGCCACCCCATGTCCGCACACCCACCCCGCAATGTCCGCACAGCCACCCCGCACCTAAGCTCCTACCCCCTAACTCCACCGCCCCTAAGTCCCTACCCTCTAAGCCCCGCCGCATCCTAAGCCCTGACCCGCCGCACCTAAGCCCCTACCCCCTAAGCACCGCCGCACCTAAGCCCCTACCCGCCGCACCTAAGCCCCTACCCCCTAAGCACCGCCGCACCTAAGCCCCTACCCCCTAAGCACCGCCGCACCTAAGCCCCTACCCCCTAAGCACCGCCGCACCTAAGCCCCTACCCGCCGCACCTAAGCCCCTACCCCCTAAGCCACGCCGCACCTAAGCCCCTACCGTCCGCCGCCGCCCCGCCGCACCTAAGCCCCTACCACCTAAGCCCCGCCGCCTCCTAAGCTCCCGCCGCTTTCCCCCGCTTCTTTCCCCCGCCGCTGTCGCTAACACCTAAAGCCCTACACCCGAAGCCCCCGCCGTCCCCTAACCTAACGTCCCCGTCGATTACTTACATGCCTTCTTAGTCATCTGATCGTCCGTCCGATCCACAAGTCCTCCGTGCGGCCAGGCGTCCTCTTCCTCCGGCCCCGGGGGTCTTCTCTCTTCTTTCCGCCATCTCCGCCTCTTCGTCCGGCCCCCGGGTTCTTCTGTCTTCTTTCCGCCAACTTCCAGCTCCGACGTCCTCTTCACTTATCATTAAGATAGAATGGACGACAAATCCACCATTCTACCTCAATGAGATGTGAGGGGCTCTTCTGATTGGTCGCTGTCTACTGCCCTCAGCCAATCAGAAGAGCCCCTCATTTCCCATTGAAATACATTAGCGTGTGTGTCGGCGATTTTATGGCCGCCCACCTGGTTCTATTTGTCGGCCCTAAAATCGCGGACACACCGCTAATGCATGTCTATGGGCAGTGAGCTCGAATTCTGATTGGTCGGCGTCAGCAGAGAGCGACCAATCAGAAATCGGGCTGACTGCCCATAGACATGCATTAGCGGTGTGTCCGCGATTTTAGGGCCGACAAATAGAACCTGGTGGCCGGCCATAAAATCGCCGACACACCGCTAATGTATGTCAATGGGAAATGAAGGGCTCTTCTGATTGGCTGAGGGCAGTAGACACCGACCAATCAGAAGAGCGCCTCAACAAATAAATTTAATAATAAAAAAAATAATTAAAAAATAATTAATAAATAATAAAAAAATAAATAAAATTTTTTAAATAATTACATTAAAAATAATAATAAAAAAAATAAATACATGCTAATAAGATGAGCCCTTTCAGCGGACCTGAAAGAGAACTGGGTCTCGGCCTCAGGCTCACTTTAAATAAATAATAAATTTAATAATAAAAAAATATAATTAAAAAAAAATTTAAAAAATAATAAAAAAATAAATAAAAAATAATAAATAATTCAATAAAAATAATAATAAAAAAATTAAATATATGCTAATAATATCAGCCCTTTCAGCGGACCTGAAGGAGAACTGGGTCTCAGCCTCAGGCTCACTTTCAATAAATAATACATTTAATAATAAAAAAAATAATTAAAAAATAATAAAAAAATAAATAAAAAATAATAAATAATTCAATAAAAATAATAATAAAAAAATTAAATATATGCTAATAATATCAGCCCTTTCAGCGGACCTGAAGGAGAACTGGGTCTCAGCCTCAGGCTCACTTTAAATAAATAATAAATTTAATAATAAAAAAAATAATTAAAAAATAATTAAAAAATAATTAAAAAATAAATAAAAAATAATAAATAATTCAATAAAAATAATAAGAAAAAAATTAAATATATGCTAATAATATCAGCCCTTTCAGCGGACCTGAAAGAGAACTGGGTCTCAGCCTCAGGCTCACTTTAAATAACTAATAAATTTAATAATAAAAAAAATAATTAAAAAATAATTAAAAAATAATAAAAATCTAAACAAAAAATAATAAAAAAATAAATAAAAAATAATAATAAAAAAATACAAATATGCTAATAATATGAGCCCTTTGAGCGGACCTGAAGGAGAACTGTGTCTCAGCCTCAGGCTCACTTAAAATAACTAATAAATTTAATAATAAAAAAAATAATTAAAAAATAATTAAAAAATAATAAAAAAATAAATAAAAAATAATAATAAAAAAATATAAATATGCTAATAATATGAGCCCTTTGAGCGGACCTGAAGGAGAACTGTGTCTCAGCCTCAGGCTCACTTAAAATAACTAATAAATTTAATAATAAAAAAAATAATTAAAAAATAATTAAAAATAATAAAAAAATAAATAAAAAATTATACATAATAACATAAAAAATAAGAATAAAAAAAAATGATAATAATAATGCTATTAATGCTAATAATTATGCTATTAATGCAAATAATATTGCTATTAATGCTAATATTTATGCTATTAATGCTAATAATTATGCTATTAATGGTAATAACAATGCTATGAATGCAAATAATATTGCTATTAATTCTATTATTAATGCTATTAATGTTAATAATTATGCTATTAATGCTAATAATTATGCTATTAATGGTAATAATATGCTATTAATGCAAATAATTGCTATTAATTATATTAATGCTATTAATGCAAATAATTTGCTATTAATTGCTATATTTATTATGCTATTAATGGTAATAATAATGCTATTAATGCAAATAATATGATATTAATGCTAATAAATTAATGCTATTAATGCTAATATATTATGCTATTAATGCTAATAATTATGCTATTAATGCTATATATTAATGCTAATTATAATATGCTATAATAATTATTATGCTATTAATGTCTAATAATATATGCTATTAATGGTAATAATAATGCTATTAATGCAAATAATATTGCTATTAATTCTATTATTAATGCTATTAATGCTAATAATTATGCTATTAATGCTAATATTTATGCTATTAATGCTAATATTTATGCTTTTAATGGTAATAATAATGCTATTAATGCAAATAATATTGATATTAATGCTAATAATTATGCTATTAATGCTAATATTTATGCTATTAATGCTAATAATTATGCTATTAATGCTAATATTTATGCTAATAATTGTATTATTAATTCTATTAATGCAAATAATATTGCTATTAATACTATTATTAATGCTATTAATGCTAATAATTATGCTATTAATGCTAATAATTATGCTATTAATGGTAATAATGCTATGAATGCAAATAATATTGCTATTAATGCTATTATTAATGCTATTAATGTTAATAATTATGCTATTCATGCTATTAATAATGCTATTAATGCTATTAATAATGCTATTAATGCTATTAATGTTATTAATAATGCTATTAATGCTATTAATAATGCTATTAATGCTATTAATAATACTATTAATGCTATTAATGCTATTAATAATGCTTTAATTGTTTATTAATAATACTATTAATGCTATTAATGCTAATATTAATGCTATTAATTGTATTATTAATGCTATTAATGCTATTAATAATGCTATTAATGCTATTAATAATAATATTAATGTATTAATTGTATTATTAATGCTATTAATGCTATTAATAATGCTATTAATGCTAATAATAATGCTATTATGCTAATAATAATGCTATTAATGCTAATAATTATGCTATTAATGTAATAAGAATGCTATGAATGCAAATAATATTGCTATTAATGCTATTATTAATGCTATTAATGTTAATAATTATGCTACTCATGCTATTAATAATGCTATTAATGCTATTAATAATGCTATTAATGCTATTAATGTTATTAATAATGCTATTAATGCTATTAATAATACTATTAATGCTATTAATGCTATTAATAATGCTATTAATTCTATTAATAATACTATTAATGCTATTAATTCTATTAATAATGCTATTTAATGCTATTAATAATGCTATTAATGCTATTAATGCTAATATTAATGCTATTAATTATATTATTAATGCTATTAATGCTATTAATAATGCTATTAATGCTATTAATTCTATTATTAATGCTATTAATGCTAATAATTATGCTATTAATGCTAATATTTATGTCTAATTATAATGCTAATATTTATGCTTTTAATGGTAATAATAATGCTATTAATGCAAATAATATTGATATTAATGCTAATAATTATGCTATTAATGCTAATATTTATGCTATTAATGCTATATAAATTATGCTATTAATGCTAATATTTATGCTAATAATTGTATTATTAATTCTATTAATGCAAATAATATTGCTATTAATACTATTATTAATGCTATTAATGCTAATAATTATGCTATTAATGCTAATATTATGCTATTAATGGTAATAATGCTATGAATGCAAATAATATTGCTATTAATGCTATTATTAATGCTATTAATGTTAATAATTATGCTATTCATGCTATTAATAATGCTATTAATGCTATTAATAATGCTATTAATGCTATTAATGTTATTAATAATGCTATTATGCTATTAATAATGCTATTAATGCTATTAATAATACTATTAATGCTATTAATGCTATTAATAATGCTATTAATGCTATTAATAATACTATTAATGCTATTAATGCTAATATTAATGCTATTAATTGTATTATTAATGCTATTAATGCTATTAATAATGATATTAATGCTAATAATAAATGCTATTACTGCTAATAATAATGCTATTAATGCTAATAATTATGCTATTAATGGTAATAAGAATGCTATGAATGCAAATAATATTGCTATTAATGCTATTATTAATGCTATTAATGTTAATAATTATGCTACTCATGCTATTAATAATGCTATTAATGCTATTAATAATACTATTAATGCTATTAATGCTATTAATAATGCTATTAATGCTATTAATAATACTATTAATTCTATTAATTCTATTAATAATGCTATTAATGCTATTAATAATGCTATTAATGCTATTAATGCTAATATTAATGCTATTAATTGTATTATTAATGCTATTAATGCTATTAATAATGCTATTAATGCTATTAATAATACTATTAATGCTATTAATGCTAATATTAATGCTATTAATTGTATTATTAATGCTATTAATGCTATTAATAATGCTATTAATGCTAATAATAATGCTATTACTGCTATAATAATGCTATTAATGCTAATATTAATGCTAATAATGCTAATAATAATCATATTAACGCTATTAATAAAGCTATTAAGGCTAATAATCATGCTATTTATGCTATTCAAAATGCTATTAATGCTAATAATATTGCTATTAATAATGCTATTAATAATGCTATTAATAATACTATTAATGCTATTAATAATGCTATTAATACTATTAATGCTATTAATAATGCTATTAATGCTATTAATGCTATTAATAATGCTATTAATGCTATTAATAATGCTATTAATTGTATTATTAATGCTATTAATAATGCTATTAATGCTATTAATAATGCTATTAATGCTATTAATGTTATTAATAATGCTATTAATGCTATTAATATTGCTATTAATGCTATTAATAATACTATTAATGCTATTAATGCTATTAATAATGCTATTAATGCTATTAATAATACTATTAATGCTATTAATTCTATTAATAATGCTATTAATGCTATTAATAATGCTATTAATGCTATTAATTGTATTATTAATGCTATTAATGCTATTAATAATGCTATTAATGCTATTAATAATACTATTAATGCTATTAATGCTAATATTAATGCTATTAATTGTATTATTAATGCTATTAATGCTATTAATAATACTAATAATGCTATTAATGCTAATATTAATGCTATTAATTGTATTATTAATGCTATTAATGCTATTAATAATGCTATTAATGCTAATAATAATGCTATTACTGCTAATAATAATGCTATTAATGCTAATAATTATGCAGTAATGCTAATATTAATGCTAATAATGCTAATAATAATCATATTAACGCTATTAATAAAGCTATTAAGGCTAATAATCATGCTATTTATGCTATTCAAAATGCTATTAATGCTAATAATATTGCTATTAATGCTATTAATAATGCTATTAATGCTATTAATAATATACTATTAATGCTATTAATGCTATTAATAATGCTATTAATGCTATTAATGCTATTAATAATGCTATTAATGCTATTAATTGTATTATTAATGCTATTAATAATGCTATTAATGCTATTAATAATGCTATTAATGCTATTAATAATACTATTAATGCTAATATTAATGCTATTAATTGTATTATTAATGCTATTAATGCTATTAATAATGCTATTAATGCTAATAATAATGCTATTACTGCTATTAATACTGCTATTACTGCTAATAATAATGCTATTGCTAATATTATTGCTATTGATGATGCGATTATTATTTAAAAATCTTTAAAAAAAATATATATATATTCTAGACACCCGATGCATTTGCATCGGGCTCACAGCTAGTTTTATTATATTATGCTTTGTATTGTATTGTATTGTATTTTCTAATTGTTTTTTATGATTGTTTAAATGTGAACTTTGTATTATGAAGCGCTGCAGTAGCGCTATAGAAATTATTGTTATTATTATTATTATCATCTGTACATGCGCTAAAAGCAGACAGGGATAAGAGAAAAGGAGGCGCTGGAAGAATGAA
The DNA here is from genome assembly GCA_033576535.1 of Allobates femoralis. Lineage (NCBI taxonomy): Eukaryota > Metazoa > Chordata > Amphibia > Anura > Aromobatidae > Allobates > Allobates femoralis. The sequence continues at coordinate 19,446 of JARQOC010000603.1, read as the reverse complement.
CAGGATGAGGAAGACAAGCGAGGCGTAAGGACCAGACGAGGTACAAGCCAGACTTGTAAGTATGAATTTACATACAGGGCGGAAAACTTTATAACATCATTATTTAGGTTACGAGGGGGTTAGGGGGATTATAGCCACCTTCACAGAATGTAGCATATGAAGATGGCACATTTAGTTTAAAAAGCTACAGGGGGGGGTGACAGGTTCACTTTATAGATTGATAACTCGTGTGGGTCTGGGTTTAGCTGGCTGGCTAACCAAGACAGGCCTGGTGTCCACCTGACACCACATTCTCTCTCAGTTGGCTTCCTCCTGCCACCACTTATCAAAGTTGTCATCAGTGGCAACCCAGCTTACACCAACCGCGAACCACCACTTGCTGCCCATCACCTTCATGAAGGTGATGTGCTCCCTGACAAAAGATGTGCAGAGTCTTTAGGAAAGATGATCACGCAGCAGGTTGGACCACTTGATGTAGCACCAGTGCTTGCATCTGAGTGCAGCACTCTATCCAGACCTCGCTGCATATGAGGCTCAATGTCCATGTCCTGTAAGGGCTGCTCCTCTTCCGGTGCTACTGAAGCACCCTTTGCCCCTGTGGTGGTGAGGAAGGTTACATCCTTCAGAGCAGGCATATATTGCGGGGGGTCCATAAAGCCAAACTGAGTACTCCAGATACAGATTAGCAGGCTTCGACCTTCATGGAAGCAGTTGCATAACTTCAGGGCTCCCTGGTCACAGACTCACAGCGGCTCCCAGCATTTCTCACCCGGCCTACAATCGATCCCAGAGAACGGTGCAACACCCCTGGAACCCCGGGATGCCTCGGAGCTCGAAATCACAGCCAGGTACCCCCAGGGTCACGGACTATTTCCACAGGGGCCCCCCTCCCTCTCAGGCTAAGATGGGACCAGAGCAGAGGCCCTGCTCTCCCTCCTCATGTTCTAATGGAGGGGGGAGGGGGGAGCAGGGGCATGCAGCAGGCATAGATGCACCACTTATGGTCCTTTCACATCAGCGTTTTTTTTTAAATCGCGGCAGTTGAAAAAAACCGCAACTGCCGCGATTACCGCATAACGGCTGTACTTGCGGCACACTTGCGGCAAGCCCCATACAATGTATATGCGGGCTTGCGGCAGGTGCGGCAAGTGCGGTTTTGGCACTTGCGGCAGGTGCGTCCGCGAAAAAAACGCGGCTGACCGCATATACATTGTATGGGGCTTGCCGCAAGTGTGCCGCAAGTGTGCCACAAGTGCAGCTGTTATGCGGTGATTGCGGCAGTTGCGTTTTTTTCACCGCAACTGCCGCGATTTAAAAAAAACGCTGATGTGAAAGCACCCTTACAGAGCGAACTATGCAGAGACTTCTATCCTCATTTAGGGTGACAATGCATGAAGATCTCCAAGATATACTAGGAGATATTAAGAAGGAGGTAGCAGACCTCGGGGAGCGTACTGGCCATCTGGAGAAGAAGATGGCTCAGTTTGCCTCAGCCCACAATTCCCTGGCTGACAGCTTCGATTCTATGGAGAGGAAGTTTGAGGCTCAGCAGGCTAAACTCTGGGAGATGGAGGACAGGAGCAGGAGGGCTAATGTTAAGCTGAGGGAGATTCCTGAGGATGTGGCTGATTCTGCATTGCCTGATCTCCACTCCAGGCTCATTCTGCATGTTCTCCCTGGCACTGCTCCTGCTCTGGTGAAACCGGATCGCATACACAGGATCCCCAAACCTTCCCATGTGAACCCTGCGCTGCCGAGAGATGTCCTGGCGTGCCTGCCCACGGTCAGACTCAGAGAAGATCTCATGCTTGCCCTGCGAGGGAATCCGGAGCTGCCTGGCGCCTTAACCAACGTCTCAGCCTACCCTGACGTCTCTGGGCACTCTAGCGAAACAGAAGGAATTCAGTCCTATGTGCAGGACCCTGCGGGCTGCTGGGGTCCCGTACAGCTGGGGCACTCCAGTGCGAGTCCGATTTGCGTACAAGGGGGATCGCCATATCTTCACCTCCCCCAAGCTGCTGGATAAAGCTCTGAAAGCCTGGGGTCTTGCTGGTTCCACTGATTCCCAGGCCAAGAGGAAACCTGCTTCCCCGGCTGAGCAAAGGATGGATCCGGAGTGGGATACTGCTCGCTGACACATGATGTGACACTTGAGTCGTATACGTGACTGGGATGTCGCACCTGTTGGGTTTCGTGAGTACTGTTATCCTGTTGGTTGCCCTGGCGAGATGGGGGCCCCCGGGTGCTTGTCCGCGAGGCCTCTGCCTCCCCCACAGCAGACTCCGGTTTGCCTCCACAGTTTACATGGAAAAGAAACAGAATCGTTTGTGCCAAACTGCTATAAAAGATTATATGGGGTCGGTTTAATAACCCCTCCGCTCACATTCTAAGGTTGTGCAGGTCCGCACAACTGGATTAGTCGCTAGTGCTGCTGGGCTCTCCTAGTTGAAATCGAGCGGCGAGGTGGACGCTGCACGTGCCCTCTGTGTCTCTCTCTCTGCACGTGACTGCTCTAAGGGGTGGTAAGCTGACGTCTGCCAGGTCCTGTGGCTCAAAGCTGCTGGCTATCACACTTCCCAGCAGGGAAGAATGTGTATGTAGCTCCAAAAGATAATGTGATATAATGAGCTCTAAGATACACACAAGGACTCGGCCATTAGATATTTTATCTTTCAGCTTTAATCAGCAAGTGGGTCCCTCTAGTCACAACGCGTTTCAACGCAGATCACTTGAGAAAGACGCTATCTGCGTTGAAACGCGTTGTGACTAGAGGGACCCACTTGCTGATTAAAGCTGAAAGATAAAATATCTAATGGCCGAGTCCTTGTGTGTATCTTAGCGCTCATTATATCACATTATCTTTTGGAGCTACATCCACAGTTTACATGGATGTTTTGTTGTTATTACCCCCTGTCTCGACCCCTTGGGTCTCCCTCTTCCTGTCCTGGACTTTTCCCTGGTGAGATTCGAGACTATCTAGGCTCCCCCTACAATCCACCATGAGCCTTAAGCTATTTTCAATGAATGTGAACGGTCTGAACTCATTCTCTCTTCTGGTCTGAAGGCCGCAGGAGCGGAACGGATGTTCTATGTGTTCAAGAAACTCACCTGCTACAGGCAGATAACTTTAGAGTCCACCACCGCCTCTACGGCAAAACCTACTTTGCTAACAGCGATGGGAAGAAGGCGGCGGTGGGGATCTTTATTAGATCATCGATTCCTTTTCAGCTTCTGGAGTCTGTGGCAGATCCTGCTGGAAGGTTTCTAATCCTCGTATGTAAAATGTATGACATGCTGTTTACTCTAGTGACCCTATACGCGCCAAATGCTTTTCAGATCAAGTTTTTCCGCTCTCTTATGAAACTGGTAGAGAAACATTCTAGGGGTATGCTGGTAATGGCTGGGGATTTTAATGCTGTAATGTCCCGCCACTCAGATTCCTTGGTGGGTCGGGCTGTTGCCAGGGGGAATTGGGTCGCCTATGCAGGTCTCTACACCTGCATGACATCTGGAGGTACCTGCATGCCGGGGAGCGGGACTGTACGTTCTACTCTAACAGGCATTGGTCCGTCCTACTCGCGCATCGATTTATTCTTGGTGGATAGTAGGACTCTGCCTGTCTGTACCAAAGCGGACGTGGGACTCATTACGTGGTCCGACCACGCTCCTACCTCCCTGTCCCTCTCCCTGGTGGGCAGACCTCAGGCACCCTACTCCTGGAGGCTCAACCCAGACCTCTTATCACGTCAGCAGATAGTTACAGATATAGAACGTGACTATTTTCTCCATAATCATAACGGGGAGGTCTCTGACGAGACGATGTGGCTGGCCCATAAGGCGTATGTTAGAGGACTGTTTATCCAACAGGCCTCCCGTCTCAAAAGGGAAAGAGAAAGGCGCAGAGAGGAACTCTTGGCCCGCCTCCAAGACCTGGAGAAGATCCACAAAACGACCCCCTCTCCCGGAGTGAGTCAGCAGTTGTTTGCTGTTAGGACACAGTTGCGGGCATTTCTGCTGTCACAGCATGAGAAATGCCTCCGCAGGTCCAAGCTGTCCTTCTACTCCACAGGAGATCGGGCTGGGGCCCTTCTGGCCAAGCGCATTAAGAAAAGGGAGCTTATATCCTCTATCTCGGCCTTGAAAGATCACTCCGGTGTGCTTCGCTCTAACCCCATCGAGATCGTAGATGCTTTCGCACACTACTACTCTCATTAAAGATGACCCTTCGGCACCGGACCCGACCCCGGAGGACTTCCAGAGGTTCCTGGGCGACTTGCGGCTTCCCCGCTTGTCGCCGGAGCAACTGGACGATCTAAACTCCCCTATAACGGACGCTGAAATCTTACGGGATATCTCTTCCACTAAACGCCACTCCGCCCCGGGCCCGGACAGTCTCCCCAACGATTATTACCGTACATTCGCCCGCTTGTTGGCTCCCTTCCTCACGAGGGCGTGCAAATTCTGGAAGGGAGCGGGTACCATCTCTCCCTGTGCCCTCGCGGCGACTATTGTCACTATTCCAAAGCAGGGGAAACCCCCGGACGACCCTGGTAGCTTCCGTCCGTTTCACTGCTCAACTGCGACGTGAAGGTGTACTCAAAACTCCTGGCATGCCGACTACAGAGAGTCACCCCGTCACTGTTGCATGTGGATCAGGTGGACTTTGTGAGCGGGAGGCAGACGAAGGACGGCACGAGGCGCTTTATTGATTTGATTAGTGTGGCTGAAAGGCCTGGGGTCCCCAGTGCCCTCCTGTCACTTGACGCTGAAAAGGCGTTTGATAGTGTGCACTGGGGTTACCTGGCATCTGTCCTAGAGAAATTTGGGTTTCGGGGCCCTGTTCTCTCGGCCATTTTGGCCTTGTACTCCAACACGAACGCCAGAGTGATCTCCTCCGGATTTCTCTCCTTGGCCTTTTCTCTGACCAACGGTACCCACCAGGGTTGTCCCCTGTCTCCTATTATCTTTTCCTTGATAATCTATTAGATCAAACCCGGCTATAACTGGGTTTTCCGTCGGTGAGATAGCCCATAAAATTGGGCTCTACGCCGATGATATTATTATAGCTTGCACTGACTTAGAGACCTCCCTGTCGGCGGTGATGGACGCCCTGGCCCTGTTCACCAAATTATCATATTATAAATTGATTGCGATTAAATCGTTGATTTTTCCCAGCAGTGTCCCGGGCCCGCTTGCTGCCAGACTGTGTCGGAAGTTTCCCTTCGTTTGGAGGGAGGAGGGTGTTCCGTACCTCGGGATCACCCTAACAAACACTCACCAGATAGTGTCAGTTAATGTGGATGCTCTCCTGGCCTCCCTGTGCAGAGAAACAAACACTCACCCCCTGCCAGCCCTGTCGTGGGTGGCGCGCATTCATGCTTTTAAAATGTTCCTCCTCCCGAAAGTTCTATATCTCTTTCGCAATCTGCCTCTGTCTATTCCCTCCAACCTACTAACGCGCTTGCAACGAGCCGTGCATGCATACATCTGGGCAGGCCGAAGAGCCAGAGTATCGGGGAATATCATGTATCTGCCTTACAGTCAAGGGGGAATGGGAGTTCCTATTTTGTCGGCGAACTACGGAGCTACACTGCTTCAAGAGGCCAAGCTTTGGTGGATGGCGAGGGGCACTTGGGGCTGGGTCTCGAGTCCACTCTCCTTGGGACTGGTTCTCTGCGCCATCTTTTGGAGGCGGAGTGCTTGGCCCCTATGAGAGTGTCCCTGCAGCTCCCCACGATGGTCTCACTCTTGTGAACCTGGAGGGAAGAGGTGGGGAAGCAGATCTCATTATCCCCTAAGGATATAGACATTAGGGCTTTGCCTTTTCATATCCCCTTCCCGAACATTGGTTCTTGGACGCGGGCGGGGATCCGCAACTGTGAGGACCTCCTTGAGTCGGGTATAGAGAGGACTTTCTACCAATATGCGGAGATCTCACATTTCTTTAGCTCTCTTGGGGGATGTGGGGGGCCCGCCCTCCCCCTGAGGTCTCCCATTTTCAAAAGTTTCTTTTTTCCCCCACTAAACAAAAAGCTCTGTCGGGAGTGTATAGACATTTCACTGCGGCCTTGTTCCCCAATAAACCAAGCTACATGAGGAGATGGGAGGAAGACCTGGGGTTCACGGCCCCAGAGGAAGACTGGTATAGGGGACTGAGAGTCTTACAGGCAGCTTCCAGGTGTGTTAATCACCTGGAAATCCTGAAGAAAATCCATATGAGGTGGTATTACCCTCCGGTGACCCTGGCGCGCTTCTCCCAGGATCAATCCCCTCTATGCTGGAGGGGCTGTGGAGAAAGAGGTACACTGACCCACATGTGGTGGTCCTGCCCCAGACTGGCCCCCTTTTGGGCAGTCATCTCTGGCTTGATGGGGTCGGTAACGGGTATGTGTGTCCAGGTGTCGCCGCAGCTGGCAATCTTACATGTAGGGATCCATCTCTTTCCCAGGGACTCCAGAACGCTGATTTCAAATGTATTAACTGCTGCAAGGTTGAGCATCGCAGCTAAATGGAGGGCGGACGCTCCCCCTGCTATTGCAGAGGTTACTGATCGTCTAATTGTGATATTCCACAATGAATACCACCTAGCTTTAGATAATGCCACCAGAAAGACGGTGATAGACGACTGGGCACGATGGGTGGCCCACCCGTCTGCAGTTCCGATTGTGTGAGACTTAGACTTTTGATGCTGGCTGTTCACGGAGTTATTCACGTCGCTATTTCTGCCATTGTTCACAATGTATGTGGTATCTGCGTTTAGGTCCCTGGTGGTCCTTGTCTCATCCAAACCTCCCCCCCTCCCCCTCTACTTCCCTTGGCTGTTTTGTTTTCTTGTTTATGTATTCTTGTCTATGCTTATGTCATTGTATTTGCTTTGCATAACCTCAATAAAAATTATTGGAACAAAAAAAAAGATACAGATTAGCAAACAGTACCTGTAGCAGGGTGTAGCTGCATTGTACTACACTACACTGCACTGCTAAGATGGTGCTGAGCTCCCTGATGATGCCTCTTTGCTTTGCCTAGGGGCCTGCCTCTTACAGTGCCGGAACACAAACAATCACTTACAGGATATTATTGTTTGCACAATCTTGTTCCCTAGCTCCTCATTAATCCCTTCATGGGGTGGGTTGCAGAAAGCACCTGACCTACAAATCCCATTCCCCATTAGTGATGGGCGAATCCTAAATTACTCGGAATTGCTTGACTCTAGCGAGTCCGAGCACAGGACTCGCTACTCGTTGCGAGTCTAGCGAGTCCAATGTTAATGAATGGGGAAGCGAGTAATAGCGAGTAGTGTGAGATTTACAAATCGCAGATGTGTCTCGGAAGCTTCAGCCTGAAGCAATCCTAGTTTTGTCATTTATTTGCATTGGACTCGTTTACTTTGTAACTGTAATCGCTGGGAAACTCGCAGAGATAAGAGTCCTGTCTGCTCAGTGTGCTGGCTGCCAGCTCCAGGGTCCTAGAGCCCGCCTGCTGCCTGATGTAGCAGTGCTCAGATTGTTCTCAGTCTGCTCATTCCCTGTGTACAGACATGAATGTCTGTGCACAGAGATGAGGTAGCAGTGCTGAGATTGTTCTCAGTCTGCTCATTCCCTGTGCATAGACATCTATATCTATGCACAGGGGATGTAGCAGAGAGGACATCGCGTTTTGGACTGCGTCGGACGGAAGAGGATTTTTTTAATTAAAGATGGAGTCCCTAATGGCTTTTTTTTTATTTCTAATAAAAAATTTTCTTTGTGTTGTGTTTTTTTTTAAAACAATTTAATAGAAATTCATGGCGGTCATGTCTAATATTGGCGTGACCGCCATAAATTTCGGGCTTAGGGCCAGCTGATAATACAAAGCTGGCCCTAACCTCTTTATTACCCAGCGTGCCACCGCTACCAGGGCCGCTGGAAGAGCGGGGTTCAGCGCCAGAGGATGGCGCTTCAATGAACGCGCCATCTTCTGGGGCGGCTGCAGGCTGCAATTTGCAGCGGGGGGTGCCCAGAAAGCTTGGGCATCCCTGCACTGCGGATTGCAGCCCCCAGCTGCTTAGCTGTACCTGGCTAGACATAGAAATTGCGCGGAGCCCCACGCATTTTTTTAAAATTATTTCATGAAATTCTGAGATTCTGACTCTGACTCTGAGACTCTGACTCTGAGACTCTGACTCTGAGACTCTGACTCTGAGACTCTGACTCTGAGACTCTGACTCTGAAATTCATGAAATAATTTAAAAAAAATGCGTGGGGCTCCGCGCAATTTCTATGTCTAGCCAGGTACAGCTAAGCAGCTGGGGGCTGGAATCCGCAGCGCAGGGATGCCCAAGCTTTCTGGGCACCCCCCGCTGCAAATTGCAGCCCGCAGCTGCCCCAGAAGATGGCGCGTTCATTGAAGCGCCATCCTCTGGCGCTGAACCCCGCTCTTCCAGCGGCCCTGGTGGCGGTAGCACGCTGGGTAATAAAGAGGTTAATACCAGCTTTGTTATACAAGCTGGTATTAAGCCCGAGATTCTTAATGTCAGGCCACGTTTGACCCAGCCACTAAGAATCTCCAATAAAGGGTTAAAAAAAACACAGAGAAAAATTTTTATTTGAAATAAAAAAAAAAAGCCATTAGGGACTCCATCTTTAATTAAAAAAATCCTCTTCCGTCCGACGTAGTCCAAAACACGATGTCCTCTCTGCTACATCCCCTGTGCATAGATAGATGTCTATGCACAGGGAATGAGCAGACTGAGAACAATCTCAGCACTGCTACACCATGTCTGTGAGCAGGCGGGCTCTAGGACCCTGGAGCTGCACAGAGAAGACAGCTGGACTCAGCTCGCAATGTAACAGCAGTTATTTGCGAGTTTCCCTGCTATCACTGGCACAGTAGCCGAGTCTAATGCAAACAATGGCAATCCTAGTTTTGTCAGCGTTTCTGACAAAACTAGGATTGATATTGATTTGCATTGGACTCGTGCGAGTAATCACTGGGAAACTCGCAGAGTACCGAGTCCTGCGAGTCCCCTACTACTCGCCGAGTAACGAGTCCTAGCGAGTAGATTCGCCCATCCCTATTCCCCATGCCACAGGAAACACCTGAGATTGTGGTTGGGTGGAGTGATGATTGGAACCTAACATATTTGCTGGAGAAATAATAAAAACAAATATGTTTACTCAGCTCAACATCAATTCAACTGGAATGCTGGATAAGGGTAGTGGTAAGCAATGAAAGGACAAGTTCAATAACACTTGTGCTATGCCAAAAATCTGTATTCTAAACATGCGGAATTAAATGAAATAAAGTGATTGCACATTTTTAAGAAACAATATCCATAGTATGTTTTTCAGGAGTGTGAACAGACCCATAAGACAATGTATGTGAAGCATATAATGGCCATATGCTATCTACTCTATAATTGCCGTAGGCAAAATCATGTCGGACCCCGAAATCGCCGTGGCTTTGTCACTCTGTGACGTCACCACGAGCGAAGCATTGGCCGCGTAGCGGCCAATGCGAGTCGTTAGCCTGCGCGAGCAATGGCCGCGAGGCCATTGCGAGTCGCTGGCTGAGTGCGAGCAATGGCCGCAAAGCGGCCATTGCGAGTCGCTGGCCGAAAATCGAACCAGAGGCTCGGCCACAAAGTTAGCGATTTACCGCTCACCCCCCAATAAGTATTCACAACCCCCCAAAAAGTATTCAACCAGATTCAACCCCCCAAAAGTATTCAACCCCCCCCAAAAAGTATTCAACCCCCCACAAAAGTATTAACCCCCCCAAAAAGTATTCAACCCCCCCCAAAAAGTATTCACCCCCCCCAAAAAAGTATTCAACCCCCCCAAAAAGTATTCACACCCCCCAAAAGTATCAACCCCCCAAAAAGTATTCAACCCCCCCAAAAAAGTATTCAACCCCCCTAAAAAGTATTCAACCCCCCAAAAAAAAGTATTCAACCCCCCAAAAAGTATTCAACCCCCCCAAAAGTATTCAACCCCCCCAAAAAGTATTCAACCCCCCCAAAAAGTAGTCAACCCCACCCAAAAAGTAGTCAACCCCCCAAAAAGTATTCAACCCCCCCAAAAAGTATTCACATACCCCCCCAAAAAGTATTCAACCCCCCAAAAAGTATTCACACCCCCCCAAAAAGTATTCACACACCCCCAAAAAGTATTCACACCCCCCAAAAAGTATTCACACCCCCCAAAAAGTATTCAACCCCCCCAAAAAGTATTCACCCCCCCCAAAAAGTATTCACACCCCCAAAAAGTATTCACACCCCCCCAAAAAGTATTCACACCCCCCAAAAAGTATTCACACACCCCCAAAAAGTATTCACACCCCCCAAAAAGTATTCACACCCCCCCAAAAAGTATTCAACCCCCCCAAAAAGTATTCAACCCCCAAAAGTATCACACCCCCCCAAAAAGTATTCAACCCCCCCAAAAATATTCACACACCCCCAAAAAAGTATTCACACCACACCCCCCAAAAAAGTATTCACACCCCCCCAAAAAGTATCACCCCGCCCCCAAAAAAGTCCTCACCCCCCCAACACAAAAAATACTCAACCCCCCCAAAAAGTACTCACACCAGCTATAACTACTATAATCAAATTAATGCACGTTCTAGAATCCCGATGCATTTGCATCGGGCTCACAGCTAGTTTTTATATAAATTGCTATAACATAAGTGAAGAAGAGATGGCCTTATATGCTGCTAGCCTTCTGCAATATTAAAGATTTGCTCTCCCAAAAAAATAAACAAATAATAATAATACAAAAACAATTTCCAGAAAAATATAAAAAATATTAAGCTCTCTTAAACGGATGTTTTAAGGACATTGTAGGTTTCCTGGATTTCACAGCTGTTGCCATATCTGGCACGGTTTCCAAAATTCACACCGTGCAGGACTTTTGACCCCTGCAAATTTCATGAAGCTTAAAAAAATATATATTTTAAAGGTGCAAAAAAATCTACAACTTAACACAATCTGGTAGACCTAATGGCTGGGAACACTCCTAACCATATGGTTAGGTGGTCTTCCTTGCCAACAGGTCTTTCGACAAGTGTTTTGGCTCCAAACAATAAGGGAAACTTTTAGGATCATTTTAAATTAAATTGCTCAGGTTTACGATCGTGAACCGAATCGTCAATGCTTGTGCCAAATTTGAAATTGGTGAACGTGTTTGGGGAAAGTTCGCTTATCTCCAGTATTACGCCCCCCGAATTGTAATATATTGACATCACTGAAGGTCCTTAATAATTCATTAATGCTGTAGAAGGACTTGTGGTGATGTCAGGACCATGAGACCAGAGTAGGTGGGGCTACACAAGCCTGACATGAAGGAAATATAGGCTTAGTTCTGCCCATTAAGGTCACATGGTGGTGATATCACCACAGGTTCTTTGACAGCATTATTGAATTTCTGAAGGTCCGTAAGTGATGTTAATGTTTTAAAATTTAGGGCACCATGACTACATATAAAGCACTGCATTAATCAATATGGATTGATGTGATTGATTGCCAGCTTAAGTTTCCACCCCGCTGACTATTTGTGCAGGTACCAATAGGTAGTAGTAGTCAGTAGCTGCACTTTTAGTAATCAGCTGTAGAGCATTTTTACGACATTTACCTGCAGATAACACTATAATTGCAGATAAATAGTGTGTTCCATAGTGTCAGGTTCCCATTCATATCAGAAAACGTTTCTGACAACTCTCCTTTTCGATTCTGACTACATAAATGTTTGAATCAACTGAACATGATATACGCTTATATTAATAAGGCTAGGGTCTGATTTGCGTCAGCATATAAGATGACGATTCCGTCAAAAATTTAGTCCCTGACAGACGCAGTGCATAGCGTTAACAGCATGTAACGCCATGCGCCAGCTGCCTATGCATCTCTATGGTTACCTGAAGCTTAGCACAGCCGCTGGCTCCACACACAAGAATCGGATATGAGCTTTTGCAGAGCGCATAGGAAACGTGGTGTAGTGTTTTCCTGTGTGCTCTGCAAAAGCACATATCCAGTCCTTGTGTGTGGAGCCGGCAGCTGCGCTATGCTTCAGGTAACCATAGAGATGCATAGGCAGGCGGTGCATAGCGTTACATGCCGTTGACAAGTTTTTGACAGAATCGTCAGTTTATATGCTGATGCAAGTTAGACCCTAGCCTAAGATAGGTAAACAAGTGGGCTGCTAAAATCTGGTAAAGCTCATTACAAGGAACAGGCATTGGGCTCAATCAGTTACCACCATACAGTAAATGCCCTCATTGAGCCCTTCACTACTCTACCATAAAAATGTGTAATAATTCTAGATTAAATCTGTGGCAAAGGAATTAATAGGTTTACAGCTGTAGCCTCTTCCTTTGAAGAGAGAACCTACAAATGCAAGAAAAACTTTGAAGACATGCAAGGCCAAGATGTAGAAAGGATAAAATCATATAATTGTATAAAACAATAATAAAAAGTGGTGGTATACATACAAGTGTTACAACACTGGGATACAAAGCTTCTTGAAGGGCCATTACGGGGCTCTAGTAACTGCAGTCGATGCCGAGCCTTGGCTGCACTGCAGCCCTGGATATGCAGCACGCTTGCCGGCCGTCTTACACATGCAACGGTTTTTTTTCCAGAGTCTACCTCTTCCAAAGACAAGGTAGACCTAGACTTCATAAGTCTTTCCAATAAACATTTGCTTGGACAGTCTCAAGTAACATGGGCACAATCTTTGAACATTATGTGCTTGGGGTCATTCATTTCAACACAATTTATTGCAGACTTCTGACATCATCTCAATACCTCTAGGCTATCGCCCTCTCCATCAAGCAGCACAGTAACTCACTGTAAATATTTGTAGTCTCTCTTGGCTTCATCTCTATCCCAACCATTGGGATCCATCCATAGGGCAACCGATAGACAAAGTTCCTTTACTGCTAGCACCGTGAACACCTGTTTGCCCATGTCTATATTGAAGTCCACCACAACAGGTACTGGAGGAGTCAGTCACTTCCTGAGGATCCACCTATGTTCTGCCCGAGCCAGGGGGTACTCAAATCCCAGGCACGGTGTAGGGAAGTCACGGGCAGCGTTGCCTGAGACTGTGGGCCCGGGGGACAGCAATGGATGGGGAATGAAAAAAAAAATAATGAAAATGACAAGTCGTGACGCCACCTGTAGAGTCCGGTGATAGCACGATGGAGTGGCTCCCTTCAGGAGAAGCGGGGTCCCCAGGGCTGAGAGTTGTAGTGGTGGAATAGGACAGCACAGTCGTTTCTGTGCAAGGTTGGAGTAGGGGACCGCAGTCATTGTGGTGCAGGTGGAAGGAGGGACACGCACACATAAAAGTCTTTTGGTACCTTCACTGTTGTTCGGTTGCAGGTACACTTGTCCGGATGAGGGAAACAATTTAGGATCTCCACAGTGAGTAGGGTTGTAGGCCTCCTTGTTTAACTTTCCTGTTTGGAGTCCGGCAGGCATGGAACCTGACCGGACCGTTACTTCTCTCTTTCTCTCTCTCTCTCTCCACACCCGGGTTGCTGCGCTGAGGGCACTCTCTTGTGGTCCCGCTGACGTCTTTCACGGTCCCCTGGCTCTCAACTGTTGGTGCTGCGGGTGTCCGGGAAGCTAAGCCTCCTCGTGGTGCTGGATTCTCTGTGGGGCCTATCCTTTCTATCCCTGCAGACTCGGACCCAGTGACCAGAACTCTGGTGGGGTGAGTCGGTATGACCCCTCTGCCCCCTTGTAACACGTTTCTCTCCTCTTCCCTTCAACCTCTGCGGGTTTACCACTGCCTCTGGTGTGTACTGATATAGGCCTAGCACGGCTCCAGTACCTGCTCAGCTCACTAGACTTTGAGCTCTTCACAGTTCTGTAGTGACTGGACATGTCTCCGCCCTCAGCACCTGTATTTATAGGGGTAATTGGCTTAAAGGCAGCCAGTGGTGCTCCCCCTACAGGCCTGGAGTGGAAGGTGTTGTGTGTAGGTGATTTACTCGCTGTGGGAAATCCTTCAGTGCCCCAGGGAAGTCTGTGGTTATCAGGTACAGGGTGCCACACCTAAAGCAGGGGTTTAGTACCAAGGGAGTGGTAGACTCACATTCATCCTGGGCCCATATCCCAATTCTCAAATACTCAAATCCCTGGTTAAGTGAGAGGGAATTAAATGCTGGGTCTCCTCTCCATTGCTTCCCACAGCTCTATTCCACTTTTTCTCTTTGGGGACTCTCATGAATAGACTACATTGTAGGCCCACTTTAATAGCCAGTTTTCTGAAGGATCCACGGTCTGTAATGGGCGCTCAGGTAAATGCAAGGGATTCCCAGGTGAAATTAAAAAGGCTTTATTCCTCATGCCTCTAAAGCCACAACATGTTTCGACGGCTTGTGACCGTCTTCATCAGGTGAAATGGAGGACATTTACAAATTAAAAGTTTATAAAGGGTGGCCCAACTTTTCATTGGACACAGCTAATTAATGAACAACTGCAAATTATATTAACCCTTAAAGCAAACCTATAGCTCTTGAACACTAATGCTAAAGGCTGAAGATTCCATTATGAAGGACAATAATCACTATTGCTCAATTGTAAACATATCCTGCATACCTTCAGTAAAATTATTAAAATTAATATAAAATTCACAATCGTAAAAAAGTCATGATGATTATATAAAAAAAAATATAATAAAAATAATAATGACATTATAAACAACACTAAAAATGGAGAGCCACAACTCAACAGAACCATGATCTTAACTCAGTATACACCATAATTAAAAATGACACCCATAATCCATAAAAAATACAGTAAAAAATATACAAAAATATAAAACAAGAAAACCGTCCTCAATGGGATTACTATGATTGTCATTTTACTGCTTTTATTCCATAAATTTATGGAGAGTTTAGAGACCTTCCCAAGGTTCCCTTCACACCAGCGCTTCCATGCCAATCGCGGAATTCGCAGCAAAAAAACAGCAACCCCCGCTCCACCCGCGCAGCAACCGACCCGCGGCGAAAACGCGGCACAGCCACGGCAACCCCCACGCAACGCACAGGACACCCGCGGCAACGTACGGCCAGGCGTGGCAACCACGGAGGGAAGAAAAAAAAAAACACAAAAAACAAACAAACAAAAAAAAAAACCGTGGTGATCACGGACGAAACCGCGGCCGCCCCACCCCGCCGCACCCCGCCGTGAGCGCCCCGCACACCGCACGGGAACGCTGTAACCGCGCCGCAAGCGCGCCACCAGCCGGCCGCTACACAGCACGAGCGGAAGACGCGATCCCCCCCACCGCAAACTCCGCAACCAACACAAACAACGCCAGTGCGAAAGCCTCTAACTCTTTTATCAAAAAAGCGTGACAATCCCCAGGATAAAGATGTGGGACCAGGATTAGGTGAGTTGAATGTCATTTCATTCTCTGGATACTTTCTCTATTATCACATTAAGGCCTTCTGGATATAGGGTCCCCAACCTGAATATCCAGTAACTCTCTTTTTTAATGAGTCTGCTTAGTCTATCTTGTCCACCCTCATGAACCTGGTCTATCACAATGAGTTTCATCTTGCTGGGATCCCTGTGATTATATTTATCATAATGTCGGGAGACACTGTGCAGTTGAAAACCTGATCATATGTTCTGCCTGTGTTTATTAAGACGGTTATGTACGGCCTGTATCGCCCTACCTACATATTGTAGCCCGCATGGGCATTCGAGCAAATATACTATATAGGCAGATTGGCAAGTTACTCAGTGACGTATCTCAAACCTCTCATTGGTCACATTAGAAACTAAATTTTTGACTCCATCTTGGATTACATCACAGCACATGCATTTCCCCACTTTACAGGCAAAACAACCCCATTTCTCTCCAACTGCCCTACCTCAACCTTATTGATGTCTCTTTTCCTGCTGATGTTACTGGGGCTATTAGGTTCTTCAGATTCCTGTTCCTCCTGAATATAATCAAAGGTTTTTCTGGGATTTTAGTAGTCAAAAGGGGGTCACCATTTAATACAAACCAATATTTTTCTAAGAGGGTACGTATTAGGGTTCTTGATTGACAGAAAGTTGTTGTAAAACTCCATCTACTCCTGTTATTATCTTCAGTTGGTATCCCCATTCTACCCGCCATTCTCTCCAAACACCCCTCCTGTGAAAGATCCCGTGTCTTAACAAAAGCATCCTTTAAAATTCTTTTGGGGTAACCTTTTTCTCTGAACCTTTGTCTCAGGACTGACGATTCAGAGATAAAGTCATCATCCCTTGTGCAATTCTTCCAGATTCGCCAGTATTGGCCGTAGGGTATATTTCTCAGCCAGACGGGGAGATGTCCACTGTTAAACTGAAGGTAACTATTAACGTCTACTGTTTTAAAATGGGTAGCAGTGAACAACCTCCCCTCATCATCGAACCGCACCCAGAGGTCCAGATATTGGATGGAGGTGAGTGAATACGATGCTGGAAAGGTGAGACCCCATTGGTTAGTATTTAGCCACTCGATGAAAGACTGAGCCTCATGGATCATTCCCTTCCAAATAATAAAGAGGTCATCGATGAACCTTCTGTAGAAAATTACCCACTTCTCCAATGATTGTACTCCTACTTGATCAGGCTGCGCAATGAGGACGGACTCTACAGCCCGCATAAAGATGTTAGCGTAACTGGGTGTGAATCGCGTCCCCATTGCGCAGCCCTTACGTTTTCTACAGACTTCTCCCTCAAACATAAAAACATTGTTTTCAAGTATAAACTTTATCCCCCTCAAAAGGAACTTTTTCTGGGCTTCTGGCAAGCTGTCATCCCCATCAAGTAGATGATCTATTACTTCAACCCCTAATTCATGTGCAATAGTGTTGTACAATGCTGTTACATCTAGTGTAATTAATACACAACCTATCAAAGTGGGAAGGGATCTTAATTCTCTAATTAATTGCGATGAGTCCTTTAAGTAAGAACTTAATTTTACCACATATCCCTGTAGGAATAGATCAACATAATGCGAGAGGTTACAAGTTATCGAATTAGACCCCGATACTGTTGGTCGTCCGGGGGGGTATAATGGGTTCTTATTTATTTTGGGGAGAAAATACAATATAGGAACCCTGTATTGCGCTATATCCAAGAACCTTTTTTCCTTCTTATTCAGGATCCCTCCTTCGTAGGCTTCCTTAATCATATACCGTATATACTCGTGTATAAGCCGAGTTTTTCAGCCCAAAATTTGGGCTGAAAAGTCTCCCCCTCGGCTTATACACGAGTCACTACGGTATTGTGCTGTGGTGGGGGCTGTGGGGCCGGGGCTGTGGAGGCTGGAGGAGGCGGGGGGAGGCTGCTGTATGAGCGGCCCCATCACGTGGGGCCGCTCATTATATATGCACTGCTTCCCCCTGTCAATCAGCGCAGGGGGAAGCAGTTCATATATTCCCCCCAAAAGCTGGCACTCACCCCCCCTTGTAAGGCCCCCCCCATCGCTGCTTATACATTACCATCCCGGTGTTCTGATCCGCGCCGCTCCTCGCTGCTTCTTCATGCTCCGTCCTCGCTGACTGCATCCGGGGATCTTTTCTCCGGCTGTCGCAGCGATATGACGTCATCGCGCGCCGGCCGGAGAATGGAGATCCCGGATGCAGTCAGCGAGGACGGAGCATGAAGAAGCAGCGAGGAGCGGCGCGGATCAGAACACCGGGATGGTAATGTATAAGCAGCGGGGGGGAAGCCTTACAAGGGGGGCCGAGTGCCAGCATTTGGGGGCTGTTGGTACCCCCAGGGGGCTGCTGGGTACCCCCTGGGGGCTGCTTGGTACCCCCAGGGGGCTGTTTTTACCCCCAGGGGGCTGCTGGGTACCCCCTGGGGGCTGTTGGTACCCCCTGGGGGCTGCTTGGTACCCCCAGGGGGCTGTTGGTACCCCCTGGGGGCTGTTGGTACCCCCTGGGGGCTGCTAGGTACCCCCTGGGGGCTGTTGGTACCCCCAGGGGGCTGCTGGGTACCCCCTGGGGGCTGTTGGTACCCCCTGGGGGCTGTTGGTACCCCCAGGGGGCTGTTGGTACCCCCAGGGGGCTGTTGGGTACCCTCTGGGGGCTGTTGGTACCCCCTGGGGGCTGTTGGTACCCCCAGGGGGCTGTTGGTACCCCCAGGGGGCTGCTGGGTACCCCCTGGGGGCTGTTGGTACCCCCTGGGGGCTGCTTGGTACCCCCAGGGGGCTGTTGGTACCCCCTGGGGGCTGTTGGTACCCCCTGGGGGCTGTTGGTACCCCCAGGGGGCTGCTGGGTACCCCCTGGGGGCTGTTGGTACCCCAGGGGGCTGTTGGTACCCCCAGGGGGCTGCTGGGCACCCCCTGGGGGCTGTTGGTACCCCCTGGGGGCTGTTGGTACCCCCAGGGGGCTGCTGGGTACCCCCTGGGGGCTGTTGGTACCCCCTGGGGGCTGCTTGGTACCCCCAGGGGGCTGTTGGTACCCCCTGGGGGCTGTTGGTACCCCCTGGGGGCTGTTGGTACCCCCAGGGGGCCGCTGGGTACCCCCTGGGGGCCGCTGTATAACCCCTGGGGGGTGCTGTATAACCCCTGGGGGCTGCTGTATATACTGCTGAGGCCTGTATACCACTGGGGCTGCTGTATATACCACTGGGGCTGCTGTATATACCACTGGGGCTGCTGTATATACCACTGGGGCTGCTGTATATACCACTGGGGCTTCTGTATATACCACTGGGGCTGCTGTATATACTGGTGGGGTCTGTATATACCACTGAGGAGGCTGCTGTATACCACTGGGGTTGCTGTATATACTACTGGGGCTGCCTGTATACTACCACTGGAGCTGTATATACTACTGGGGCTGCCTGTATACTACCACTGGGGCTGTATATACTACTGGGGCTGCTGCTGTATACAGCACTGGGGCTGCTGCTGTATACTACCACTGGGCTGCTGTATACTACCACTGGGGCTGCTGTATACTACCACTGGGGAGGCCTGTATACCACTGGGGGGGGGCCTCTATACCACACTGCTGGGGGCTGTATACCTCTGCTGAGGTCCACCCTCGGCTTATACACGAGTCAATAGGTTTTTCCAGATTTTTGGGGCAAAAGTAGGGGGGTCGGCTTATACACGGGTCGGCTTATACACGAGTATATACGGTATTTATACTTTACAAAAATCTCTATGCTGGGGTCCTGAGCAAGCTTCTCATAGAACTCCCCATCATTGAGCAATTCTCTTCGTGTTTCGATGTACCATGATTTATCCATAAGGACAACCTCTCCCCCTTTGTCTGCACTCTTTATTTCTAGGTCACTGTCATTCCTAAGGGATTCAATAGCTCCCCTCTCACTTTTATTTAGATTATCTTTCATTTTAGGATGTGAGATTGATCTTAAATCTTTAAGTATCAGTTGTTGAAAAGTCTCAATATGGCAACCTTTGTGGTGCAAGGGGTAAAATTTATCATTTTTATTTC